>JARFXV010002265.1:0-57426 GCA_031761425.1 Cosmopolites sordidus
TTGGTCATTCGTGGTTATTATATAACTATATTGTAAGAATTATTTTATTTCTAATAGTTCCAGTAGGTCAATTTTTTTACTTTTCTTTTCTGAGTGTAATAGTTTAACATTGTTTACAGCTATAAAATGATTGTTTTCGATACAATGTGTGGATATTCCAGTTCTTTTTATGATGTTATTTGAGATATCTTTTTTGTGTCCCTTTGTTCTACATACAATATTTCTTCCACTTTGACAGATATATACCGCTTCAAATTCTTTACAGATTTTATATAGACCTGATTTATCAAAAATATTCGTTTTTTAAGCCAACATTCAAGAAAATTATACTAGATGTTATAAAATAAAAAAAAACAATTACCTGTCTACTTGGAAACACCGGGTTGGGCCGTTAGTATTAATTCAAGATCTTGGGAAAACCCTAATAAGGCGAAACATATATGGAGTAAAATCTGTAATAAAGATTTGAAACATTAAAAAGCCACAAGAGTATTCTTTAAAAATCTAAATATTTTAATATTCTGAAATATACCGGCTGTTTACATTTAATGTTAATCAGTATATCAAAAATACTATTAGATTCCATATTTCAAACATCTTTATTGTTTGTAGATTATCATTTTTTTCTTTGGATATTCAACTATCATTGGAGCTGCCGTTTTACCAGAAGATTCATTTAAAACTGACACGAAAGGACTAAGTGCCGAAACCCATATCACTGGTTTTGATAGTAGTGGAATGTCTTCACAAATATTTGGAGGTAGTACCGCTCAACAGGCTGTTCCGACAATGTTGGAAACTGCAGGCCACATTTTGGGTATATAATAAATGTATATATGTATATGTATATGTAAATAATATATAATATATGTATACATATATATATATATATATATATATATATATATATATATATATATATATATATATATATATATATATATATATATATATATATATATATATGTATATATAAGCATTGGTTAGTTGCTTTACCGGGAAAAACCCCCACCCATCTCTTACATTGGAGGGCATGTTTCGTCTGTTGGTGATTAGACTCATCAGGGTACCGGCATATGCTCTCTCGCCAAGAATAGGGAGTTTTTCTCCACAAAAAAAAACAACCCATATTTTCGGTGACTTCTCGTCGGATGGCCTATACATGGAGTTTTTTGACTTCTTTGGTCTGCGTCCAATGAGACAACAGTAGTCAGGAGTTATACATCCCCGACCGTTGGGTTCCACAATCTGATGTGGAACGCACAACAATCTGCGTCTTCGCCATAATGAGCATTGGTTAGTTGCTTGACCGAGAGGAAGACCCATCTAACTCTTACATCGAAGAAGTTGGCGAAAATATGGGTTGTTTGATTGTGGAAAGGGACTCCCTATTCTTGGCGAGAAAGCATATGTCGGTACCCTGATGAGTATAACCACCAACCGACGAAACATGTGCCCTCCAATGTAAGAGATGGGTGGGGCTTCCTTCCGAACAAGCAACTAAACAATGCTCATTATAGCGGAGACGCAGATTGTTGTGCGTTCCACATGCGAAAAGCATGGGTTGTTAGCTGTGGAGGGGGTCTTCCTATTCTTGACGGGAGAGCACAGGTCGGTGCCCTGAAGAATCTAAACATCAAGAGACGAAACATATGCCCTCCAATGGAAGGGATGGTTGGGACTATATATATATATATATATATATATATATATATATATATATATATATATATATATATATATATATATATATATATATATATACATATAAGAATTACTAGGTTCTCGGGTAGGACCGCATTTTAGATTTATAAAGTCTCGACGCTTCGGCTTCCATTTTGAAACCATTTTCAAGAGAATCTAGTTGATTTATTTCGTGGTCTCAATCTGCCTACTCTCCAGAGTTCGCAACTAGAAAAGAACGTGGACGGCTCGACCTCTGTATTAATAGGTGAGGTTGTAGGTGGGGTGCTCGGTTGAGGGGTGGGGTTGAGATGGGAGGTGGGCGTTTGACCGGAAGGGTTTCGGAAGGGCAATTTGAAAAGCAATCTAAGGCCGTCGTCCCTCTTATTTAAGCAGTCTGGACGTTTTTCGATCTCAATTGCTTCACGAATTATGCGGGGTTTGTAGGAATATATAGGTGCGAATCCTTTGGCCTTGTCGAATTCTATTTTGTGATCCGTTTGGATATGATGTTCTGCTAAAGTCGAGGAGAGATCAGATTTTCGGACGGCGAGAGAATGCTCGTATATGCGATTTTGGATACGTCTATTAGTTTGATTGGGAGCAGCCAGAACAAGGAATCTCATAGACACCATGTGACTCTTGTGGAATATTATCCTTCACTGGTCTGAGGAAACTGGATATATTTATTTCTATTGTAAATATCGTTTCGATTTTACGGGACCTGAATACGTATCAAATTTTATCAGTAACTGCCTTGATGTATGGCAGAAGAAATTTGGGATTTTGGGACACTTCTCTAGTAGATTGGTTGGAATGACCAGTTGCCTGAACTTTATTAATTGGCCTTTTTATTTAGCTCATGTCATAGCCGTTTTGAATTAGTGACGTTTCTAAAGAATTAAGTTCTGTTTGCCTATGTTCCCTATCCGACAATCTTAGTGATCTCGTAACTAAAGTTTTGACTACCGAATTTATTTGGGATGGATGATGATGTGAGTTCCCATTTAGATACCGGTTTGTGTGGGTGGGTTTACTATAGACACAATAGGAGAAGCTTTGGTTTGGCCTTTTGATATTAGAATGTCAAGAAAAGGGAGAGCAGAATTGTTTTCAGTCTCCATTGTAAATTGGACCTGGGGACCTTTATATACTGTATAATATTTTAACAACCAGAGACCAAAGAACAGTAATTTTGAAGGGTTGGAGCAATCGTATTTTTTAGAAGGGATAAAAAACTGAGAGGTGATTATCTTGAAAAATTAAATACATTTTTCACATAAAAATGCTTTTTTCTTGTCAAGGCCAGGTATTTATTATACAACACTTGTCTGATCAAAAAAATAAGGTGACCTTTATTTTAAAAATATGCCTGTTTTATGTATCTATGTAGCTGTTAGTGATATTACTGTTTTTTAAAATTATTTTTAAATTTTACAGTACTTTACAGTTTGACAGTATGTAGATTTGGTAACTTTATAAGAGAACAATTTTTCACAACTTGTAATTATCTGCACCTTACTATGGGCGTCATTAATCGTTGAACGATAGATACACAACTAGTGTTATATCGCAAAGTTATACAGAATAGTGTCATAATGGAATGTACCAATTTAACCAAGTACTTACAGAACACTGCTGTACTTTTTAATATAAGCTGATTTTGTTGAGATTATTGTTTTAGATTTCCTTATTATAGGTTCTACTATGGACTTACTTAAGGTACCCGCCAACAGTCATTCGATAGAAACCAATATTGATGGTTCCTTTTCAAGTACTTTAGGACAAATTAAGTCCGAAACAAAGTCAGCAGATACACAAGCTCCATAATATATGCTTATTCATGTTAACTCTTCTCCTATTGCACAATAATTAACTTAAATAATAAACTATTAAAACTTCATGCTATTGTTTTTTTAATGCAAGTAATAATTGAAAAAATACAGAATGACAAACTAGTTATTCTTCTTCAGGAGAATCTGATGACTCGGAACAGTGACTAATTGAAAATTAACAATAGTAAAAAAGCGTAACGTTATATAATGCAGAAATTACCTTCCTAGAAAACGCTAAGCGTTTAAATATAAAAGAATTCCTATTGAACATCATTAGTATTGTAGAAATAGTGACTTAAGAAAGATGGAATTAAGTGTAAGTAGCAATGACATAGTATGTTAAAAATAATTTTTTTCTTTTAGATTCAGTTGCTTTTTTGTATCATGGGAGTTTATGGGATTTCAACTAGTACCACTACTGAATATGATAATGATATTATAGGTTCAGTTTCTTCTCCACACAGTGCTATTATACAAAACGAAATTCTCTTTAATATTAAAAAAGATATTCCAAATTATATTCCCATCGGCTACAATAACGAAGATGTACCATATCAACATCACGGTATCTCTGTAATATCTCCAACTCTAACTAAAAAGCATAAAGGTCAGGATCTGCATCATGTTGTTGCTGATATTTATGACGATATATCTTATAAACGTTATGTTGTTGGCCAGTAGAGTAGTAGCTTTTAAAATAAATATTGTTCTGTAGTATTTTAAATCGGTCTATGTCTTTTAATTATTTCTATCTTTACAATTTAATGTGTAACTCATTATCAGCATGGTTGTAACAATGAAAAACATACTCTATATATGGGAATCGTTCAAAAAGTTCTGGACATGCCAAAGAAGGCAAAGTATTTTTGAAATTAAAAAACAAACAACGTAGTCACTTTGCAATTCAGCACATTTAGACCACCGACGTTCCAAGTTTTTAATATTCTTAGTATATTGCGATTTGTCCAACTCTACAAAATATGAGGTTGTCTCAGCATCGACCTGATCATTTGAAGCTAATCTTCGATCAAGTAATCGTTGGGAGCAATATCCGGTGAATATGGTGTATGTAAGAGTAGATCATGGAGTTCTATAGCAAAAATTCGAAACATGGGTGTATTATTTTTGTGAAAGAGTACTTTCTTTCTTTTGGCCCCGATGTGGACGATTAGTCTGAATAGTACTTTTGAATTGGTCCAGCAGTGAAATTTGATTCTCCTCGGTGATCGTCTTACCTCCTTTTTCCAGGTAGTCTATGAACACCACCAGAATTTCATAAATTCGTATCCATGATTTTTCTTGCAAATGGAACCTTTTTCTATTTCCTTCATACACTTTCACCTGATTCTACTCACTCTTTGGACTGATATTCATTTCTGACATATAATTGTGAATCCATGTTTCAACTATTATTATAAAATTTTGAAAAAACCTGTTAGGATCGCATTTATATAAGTCTAAACACTTTCGAGAAATGGTCTTTGGTCAACTATCAACAAAAACGGAATCCATCGAGGGGAAAGATTTTTTATATTTAATTTTTCACACCATGTCTATTGTAAAAAATACACCATCATTTGTTTCAAATCGGTTCATGACTAATCAAACCTCACACCACGACCTAAAAATAAATCGTGTTCTAGAAGTGCACGAGTACGAAATATCTATCGCGATTTGAAGTGCAATTTAACTCCCTAATTGTTAGCCTCTTGGATAATAGCTAAAGGACCTAAAGATGATTTTAACATTATATGATTCTTTTAGTTTATAACGAATCTAAGTTTATATATATGTTAGGCCTTTTATATAAGCGCTCTAACCCCTGATGCCTGGCAACTCGTTGTCTAGTGCTAAATATTATAATATTTTTCCTTATTACCTTTGGATTGATTGCGAATTGATGGGAAATTAAAAAAAATATGATTTGATTTTTAGGTGTCCAGAGAGTTTAGCATCTTCAATAGATATTCGTCCGCGTTTAAATTCAGTAATTCACTTTTTACCATCTAATGAATTATTCTTGACAAACGTTATAGTCATTTGGCTATATTTGCGTTATGTCGGTATTAGACCAAAACTTTTCAAACTAATTTGGAATCATAAAGAACAAAGAAATTTTAAAAATATAAAATATAATTTTAGTGTGCACTATGGCGGTATTCTTCTTCTTCTTCTTCTAGCCTTTATGACTAATAATAGTGAGCATTGGTTTCCCTCAGGAGTTCTCACCTATTACGATCTCGTGCGATTCTCATCCATGACAAACCTGCCACCCTCTTGAGATCATCATACCATCTCATTCCTGGTCTATCACTATTTCTTTTCTCCATACATGGACTCCACTGAAGTATCTTAACATTCTATCTACCAGTTCTTATTCTCACCACGTGGCCTTCGTAATCCTATGTCAATACTCTTTGGCTCTTTGGGTAACCCCTAACTTCATAACTGTTCACCTTGTGATGACTTCTGGCCACCAGATTATAGAATGGGAAGATGTACTGGTTTCGAGAGATACCTGCATGGGTAGCAGTTGAGCAGAGACAAACAGTGGCACCACGTGGAGCTTGGGTGAAAGATATCGGTAAAAAAATATTTCTTTCCACGGTCCTGCTACGCCCTCTTGCGGGCTAACACAACCCGAATCTTGTATTCTTGCTCTTTTCATACAACAGATTAAGCTGGTGCTTAAAGTAACCGCATTTTGACACTTTTAACAGAACCACAACAATACTGAATACTTCGCTTAGTAGTATACGAAAAATATATCAGAACATGATAAAAACAATATTTTGAAATGGTTTACTTTGCCACATTTCTGGCGATGTCATCCATAAGGAAAAAAGTAAAAAATGACATTCAAGATATGTTATACGGTGAGAATATTTTCAGTTTGATTCAATATAGTCTAAAACCAAAGCACTTTGTAAAGAACTAAAATAGCAGATGTAGAATTTAAAAAACAATTTATTATTTTAATTTTTTTTTCAGTAATTTTATATTGTTATATAATTTTTCTATAATATACAATTGTGGCCTCATTTTTTTTTGTTTTCATTATCAATAGTACATTATTCTTGTAAGGGCCATCAAAAATCTTATATAACCTTTACAAGTATAGTGTACTGTTTAAGAAAAACAAAATTTCAGTCATTCATTATTGATTTAACTCTTCTGATTAACCTTAATGATGGTAGGCATGGGGTTTGTAAGATCCATCATCGTACAAAACTTCACTGTGATCATGTACGTACTGCCCTTCGTGTCCATTGTCATCTACATCAGCGTGAGTAACAACAACTGAAGCAGCATGAGCTACGACTGGAGCAGCATGAACTACGACTGGAGCAGCATGAGCTACAACTGGAGCAGCATGGGCAACAACTGGAGCAGCGTGATGTCCAGTGGAGATGGAACCAGATGGTCCAGCTACAACAACATTGTCGTGTTCATAGGCCGATGAGTGAGCTACTACTGTTGAGTGAGCAGAATGGGCATGAAGAGGAGCAGCGTGGGCAACAACGTGAGCGCCATGGGCTACAACTGGGGCAGCATGAGCTACAACAGGGACGGCATGGGGGTAGACTGGGGCAGCATGGGCGTAGACTGGGGCAGCATGGGCTACAATTGGAGCAGCATGAGCTACGAATCCTGGATGCTCTTCGTGAACAATTTGACCTCCGGGTGCATGAGCGGAGATCACACTACCTTCAGGTCCTACAAGGGTGGTTTTACTGCTGGGTCCTTGCAAGATTTTTGCAGAAGGACCAACAAGGAGACCAGCATTGCAGGCAGCCAAGCAGGCAAAGAAAGCAACGACAGCCTAAAATAACGCAAATTTAATTTTAATAGTCATATTTTCCGAATTATTTTTATATCTATAAAATACTTACAAAGGAGTTCATGGTTGTTCGATAATTGGTTATTGATCGACTGATATGGGTAACGCGAATTGTTTGTCCTTTTATAGTTAATAGAACGACCTTGCCCCTCGAACTGCTTTGAAATCCGGGTTAATATAACGAAATTTTACTAGTCATACTTTCAAGATCGGTCTTGTTATTCGAAAAAGTAATTTAAGTGTAAAAACAAGAGTTTAATATACTTTATATCTATATATTGATGTCAATTTATTATAAAAAAATTAAAATAATTGTTATTGTACTAACCAACAGATAAAAAAAATGAATTGTAAATTTATTATACGAGGGATACATAGTAGTAAGGGGAGTACATAGTATCCTAATATGGTACTTTTAAGTTGTAATTGATATTACTATAAACTTTACAAAAAACTGGGAAAATCGCTTAGCAACTAATAAGGCCGCAGCTCATTGTATTTATATTTCAGGGACTGCTATTTACAATGTTGGATACGATTTTTTTTGAGCAGCCTCCTTATTCTCCAGATCTAGTTCTGGAAATAAGGAATAATTACAGTAAAATCTTAATTCATTAGCCTTTTTTGATTAGTTTTGAAAATTATTCATAACAAAAGTAATATAAAATTAGTATTCATAATTATAAAATGAAATTAGTCCATAATTAATCAACATAATCTCCTTCAGGTTCTATAGATTTTCCCAGCCCACCTTTTAGGCAACTGTGGAATTCCAGGTCGAAAAAAACTTGGAGGTTTTGATGTGGTAAAATTATTGGGGAATTTATCGTCTTCCTCAAGAGATATCAAGCAGTTATCAATCAGGTGATGTTGCTGGGATCAGAATAAAGCCAAGTTTGTACAACAGGTTGATAAAATCTCCCAGCTGAACTCAGGAGTTGTTTCCAGTATCCATATACTGGCCGTGTATCGTATGTGGCCGTGCATTGCCTTGAAGTAAAATAACTTCCCTATTTTCCTTACCAGGACTTGCACTCAGCTGCTGCTGATAACGGCTAGCAGTGACTGAATAGATTGAAGCAACTTATTATAATAGCATGACACCCGATACCATATGATAACACTAGATACCGCAATACCTTTTTGGCGTGGATATTTGGTTTTGTGGTACTAGCTGATTGCTCTGTAAGATTAATTCACAATTTTCGCCTATGGATTATCGTAGAGGGTCCACTCTTCACCACAGGACACAGCCTTATGCAGGAAGTTCATTTTATTGAACCTGGCAAGCAATGTCATCATAACATTTAAGCATCTACTCTTATCCTCAGCCGTTAGTTCATAGAGGACCCAATGCCATTCCTTTTAAATTTTTTCTAGCATATGGTGTTTCACCGAGTCCCTGCTCAAGTTTTAGCTGTGTACGATAAGGACTTTTTTCCAGCAGTGCTTCCAATTCTTCCTTCTCCACATTTTTTGGCTGTCCTAGATGATCTGCATCATTTTTAGTCACAACTTTTAACTCGGAATTTCATACTTACTCTACCTTTCACTTCTTACAAGTACTGGGATACTCATATTCACATGCTTTAGCGCACGAGTTTACTCATTATATACTCGGTAAGGGTGTATATGGAGAAACGAGTTTTATATGTCTGGATATATCAATATAGCAGAATAAATATTATATCTTTAGTTGGGCCTTATCTCATGCTGAAAGGCTGAAAGTATTGTTGATATATTACAGAGAATATGTCAACGCAATGTAAAACAATATTGGAATGTCCTGGTAAAAAGTCAACGCTCTGGCGCGAAACAGAATCAGATGCCATGCTTTTATTGAAACCCTATGCCCCGCGCACCAGTTGAAGAACTATATTTATTTAAAGAATAAAGATAGCATAAACTCGACTATTTAAATTGATCTTTACTTATAGTCCGTGCCTTAAAAATCTCATAGTAAAGGTATTAAAGATCAAATGTATCACAACTAAGGCGCATTACAAGGTTTCGGATATCAACTAAAAGAAAAATAACATGAAAATATCTAGGAAGCAAAATAATAAAACACCGATGTACCCAAATAAAATAAATTTTTATATGCATATATTTTTATTGTCATAATTTGTTCATAATGTGTCCAGTATCTTTTATTGACAATGGTAGTATTTATAATTGTAACAAATACGTCATAGATAATTAATTAAAGGTTCATTTCTTTCACGCCTTAAGGAAATAATTGGTGTTTTTTTAGTAAGGTCATTGTTTTGCGTATAAAAACTTCGTACATAATATGTACCAGTATCATTTGATCAAAATATATTATCAAACACACAGTCATGAACTCCTTTGTAAGTATTTATTATTATTTTTTGTTTATTTTTTCAATGAAGAATATTAAATAAATTTTAGGTTGTCGTCGCTTTGTTTGCCTGCTTGGCTGCCTGTAATGCTGGTCTGCTCGTTGATCCTTCCGCTAAAGTATTGCAAGGACCTAGTAGCAAAACCACCCTTGTAGGGCCTGAAGGAAGCGTGATCTCCGCTCACGCTCCAGGTGGTCAAATTATCCACGAAGAGCATCCAGGAGTCGTGACTCATGTCGCCCCAGTTTTAGCTCATGCCGCCCCTGTTTTAGCTCAGGCTGCTCATGGTGTCCATTCCACTGTAGTAGCCCACTCCTCCGCCTACGAACAAGACAGTGTTCTCGTAGCTGGACCTTCTGGATCCATCTCCACTGGACCTTATGCTGCTTCAGCCGTAGCTCACGCTGCTCCAGTTGTAGCTCATGCTGCTCCAGTTGTAGCTTATGCTACCCCCGTTATTGCTCATGCTAATATATATGATCATGGACATGAAGGTCAATTCGTACATGACTACAGCGAATCATTATACGATGATGGATCTTACAAACCTCACGCCTACCATCATTAAAGTTAAAGTTTGTGTAAAATTGTTTGAATTTGTGTGTGCGTTAGATGAAGAGTAATATAATATGTTGCACTTTTAAATATCATATATGAAACTCTAACGATATCTACAAGTGCAATGTATTTTCAACTAAAAAAGTGTGCTTATATGTTATAATTGAAATTATTATAATAAAGAAAAACAAAACATTTTTGATTTTTTCTTCTTCGACATCTCACCTTTATGTTCACCGTGGAAACATATAACTGTAACAAATAATAAAATTAAGGGATATTCTGTAATAATAATAAACTTAAAGAAAATCCTGGTTTGGAGAAATTGATGTATGAAAATCATTTGCAAAAACTATTATTAATTGAATACAAGTATTTAGTAATTTTATGAAATTAAACTAAAAAAACATTCTGTAGGTTGTAAAACTAACATTGTAAAAAAATGTATCAGTAAAAAAGTTTATTATAAGGTTTCTTTTGAATTAAAACACACATCTACATATACATTAAGGTGAGCCAAAACTAACCTATCGAATTTATGGTCTTAAAAGGACCTATTTGCATAAAAAAAATTCTTTCCCTTTGGAAAAAGTCTTTAATTCAATTTTAAAAAGTGTCGGTGGCCATTTGAAATTTTCCATTTAAATTACAAGAAAAAAAAAATGTCTTTATTAGAAATGTTATAACTTTTGAACCGTTTGAGATAAAAATTTTTCCTAGGCATATTCTTGTGGCATTAAATTCTCTAAAAAATGACCCCAGAATTAATTTTTTAAACTCAAACAAGATTTTTTAAATGACAGACATTTCCTGAAGAAGCTTATGTTTACTTATGAAGCTACATTTACCACTAATGAGGTTTTATCGTCTCAAAACTGTAGATACTGGGCGAGAGGTAATTCTCACTGGGTTATAAATTGTAAAGGCCAATTTTCCCGGAAAGTCAATGTCTGGTGTCGGATTTTAAGAAAGCGAATAATTGGTTCATTTTTCATTTTTCATTCCAATTAATCAATCATGGAATGCTGGTCGTTTAGCTAATTTCTTCGATGGGGAATTTTGGGATGCAATTGAAAATCTTCCTCTTAATGTGCGACATGATATGTATTTGCAGCAAGATGGTGCATCCATCCATAATAAAGGATTGTTTGTCAATGGTTGAACCAAAAATTTCCTGTACGTTGGATAGGAAGAAACACTCCTTTTGAACTGTGGCCTCCGAGGTCTCCCGATATTACACCCCTCGATTTTTATTTTTGGGGAATGGTTAAAAATAAACTTTATAAAACAAGGCCCAATTTTTAGTTGGGCCTTATCTTATACTAAAGGTATTTTCCATATGTTACAGTTAATAACATGTCGAAGTTTTTTTATCGTTGTGTTGAAGCCGGTAAAAATATGTTTTCTATGGACGATTGCGTGAATGCATAATTATTGATGGATATAGACATGGATCTAGACATGGATCAGATCAGACACGGATCAGACATGGATGGATATAGACATGGATCTACGCTTAGGATCTAGAAACAGCTCAACAATTGGGGTTTTGAACAATTTTTTTTGTCATAAATGGAAATATCATATATAAGTTTTATAACAAAACTATTCTTATTTAATTTTTTTTCCTTGTAAATAAAAAGTTATATCAAATTGAAAATAAATTTTTAAATCAAGTATCGATGACGCCCGAAAAAAACCCGAGCGCATGTGACCTCACAATTGTAAGAAACATAAATATGAAGGCCAATATCGGGTCGGCTCGAAACAATTCGGACGTTATACCGAAATTTTGTTTCGCGGTCTTTCTGAAAAGACGTTCGGAAAGAATCGGAGTCCCCGGCAATTATCGATCTTAGTCATTGTTCTATATGTTTAAACTATATCTTTGACTGCATTTATTGGGTTGCTAGTGACTTGAAAATATACTTGCTTTTACTTGTTATTTAGGTTTTCGGTACTGTTTTCGACGTTATGCTCATATATCTTTATATAAAGTTATGGAGGCTCAAAGGTAAGATCGGACTGAAATATTGAAATCAGATTAGGGTTCCTTTTGTTTTTGAATTCGTTTTTATAACTTTTATTTATATTATGTAGGAAAAACAAATTAACGTGACAAATTTGTAGGAAGAAATATTCCTGCATGTCCGCAAAGAATCTACATGTAGCAACACAACCGAAAGTAGTAACAATTAGAAAGCCCTACACGATCGTCTTTTTGGTAGGCGTGAATAGACAAGAACAAAATTCGACTACCAATTTGGCAGGTAATCGTATATAAAACGTCTTATACTTATGAAAGTTTTACAGGATAATCCCATTTGTAGATGGTCGAAGAGTACAGAAATTTGTGTGACTAAAAGATTTACTTAAAAAAAATGGGTTAGGTGGCGAAATCTCTGGCTGGTCATGCATTATAGATAGTTACCAAATGGATTTATTTTTATTTGCAAATATTATTAAATTAAGAGTCTAATGTGGTGGTTTGTAAAATATGTAAGGCGAAAAATCGCCATCGTTTTAAAAATACTGAAAACCTTAATTTAAGCAATAATGCAGTATGGATTGATTTTTTTTACTCTATTGTTAATAGAGTTTGCTGTGGCGGTTTGAAGAATCAGTGTGGTTTTAAAAATATTGCATACTTCAATGAAAATAATCAAACTATTATAAAAACAAATATGTATATAACTTAGGTAGTGATTGTTTTTATTCTGAATTGATTATTAATGTAGTTTACATAATATAATCTAATTATAATATAATTTGTAATATATTATCTATATTATCCTCGCTAGAGAAAGTTTTATTATGTCTATTTAACAGTGTATACAAAAACATTTTTTCTCTTCTTGAGGATAAAAATATAGAATTAATTAAACCGCCTTCGGTTAGCTCTGGTATAAATTTATCACAAACTAAGGTTTGTGATAATGCTTGTTAAATTAGTTGTTAAATTGTGATAAATTTGTGATAAAATTGTGATAAATTGTTTGTTAGAATGCAAAAAAATTGCTGCTTTACGTATTCATATAGAATGCGCCGTTGGAGAATACGAGAGTTTGATTTTCTCGGTTATTAATCATAATATGCTGCCTTTTACAGACTTACAGCAGTTATTGTTACAGCATTGTAACAGCATATTTACTTTTTACAGCAATTATTGTTATAATTGCTGTTAGTGATTAGTTAATTTACAATCACCTATAATATCAGCATACATTTATAAATATTCATTTAAAAAAAATAATAACTAATTACTTGTAAAAAACAAATTTATTTAATTTCCTTTTTATAAATTAACATAAAGTTATTATAATAAAAATATGATTTAATATTATAAATCTGTGACCATGAAAATATCCACAGCAGGTATATTATCAGAATTAACCTTTATAAACTCTTTGTCAGACATTACTGAAGTAAATTAGTAACCAACAATATTTTATTTTGCAATTAACCAAGATTAATTTTGATATTATATACACTGGTAGAAACCGCTGACAATATTGATGTCAAAACACTTTACCATAATGACGTCACAAACATGGCAGCCAATCGCGGCGCGTTCGTAGGCACGTGATTTTTTGTTATTTTATACATTTTAATTCATTCATAATTAATTGTTAAAACATTTTTAAAGTTTTTCCCATTGATTATCAATATTATTTAGGATAAAGTTTTAAAATAAAGTAAAAAATCGATATTTATTGTTTATTCACAAACCTAATTAAGCGAGTATCGTGCTAAAGATGAATCACATCAAAAAACGAAATCAAAGTAACCAGTTTGAAACCAAACTAGTTCGAAACCAAATCAAAGTAACTATAAGAAATCAGTTTACTGTTTTCTTTGATTATGCGGTATAGTCCACAAAGAGTTACCTCCAACTGATCACATAGTTAACAAAGAATATTATTTATGCATGATGAATTTACGTGCGTACATTTGAAAAAACTGCCCAGATTTGTGGCAAAATAATTCCTGGCTTTTGTATCCCCATAAAGCACTAACACAATAATTATTCGTCAATTTTTGACTAAAAATCAAACAATTTACCAAATATGACATCGAGTGACTTTTTCTTGTTCCTCGTTCCTAGATTGAAGAAACCACTTTAAAGACGCCATTTTGGCCGCCATAACAACTGATTCGAAAGCTAGAAAAAATGTCAAAATAAGTATATTGCCCTGAGAGCGAGCCAAAATAAATTTGCATATATTTTGTACTTTATAAAAAAAGTCAACTCACTTTTTAATCACGGTAGCATAGAACTTTAAGGAATGGTAAAATCCTTCTGTATGAAAAAAATCATTGTTCGCATATTTTATTATTTCCGAAACGCATCAATGATGCATCATTACAACAACCATCAATTGATACTAAATTATTTATTTAACAACATTTATACAGAAAAATATGAAATAATAAACAAATCAATATTTTCTTAAAAATGTCTCTTTTTTAGGAATGTTGAACAAAAACCTTCTTAATTGCCGTTCATCGATGAATAATGGACATATTAATGTTCACCACGCCTATACGTTTCGTTTCCTATCTCATTCAACCGTCATCTCCTCTAATTAGAATGTATTTTCGATCAAATGCAACGAAATAACTAACACGCCCTAACAATGACTTAATATTTTAACAGTTCCAAGTTCAAATATGTTTCTCTTTCGGTTTTTATTCGTCTAGGAAATGATCGGTTGGTTTAAGGGGCAAGGTTACTGTTACATGTATAAAAACTTAGTGCCACGCTGATTTCTACATCATTTGATCAATACCCTAAATCAAATAAAGAACTATGAACTCCTTTGTAAGTATAGTATCTATATTGAACTAATAATAATTTTTAAAATATTTTCTTTGTTTTTATATTTAATTGGTGATAGGTTTTATAAAAATAAGTTAGAATCATCTGATTTTATTTTCGTTTTAGGCTGTCGTCGCTTTCTTTGCCTGTTTGGCTGCCTGCAATGCTGGTGTGCTTGTTGGTCCCTCCGCTCAAATCTTGCAAGGACCCAGCAGCAAAACCACTCTTGTAGGACCTGAAGGTAGCGTAATCTCCGCTCACGCTCCAGGAGGCCAAATCATCCACGAAGAGCATCCAGGATTCGTGGCTCATGCTGCTCCAGTCTTAGCTCATGCTGCTCCAGTTTTAGCTCATGCCGCTCCCGTTGTAGCTCATGCTGCCCCTGTTTTGGCTTATGCTGCTCCTGCTGCCCATTCCACCGTTGTAGCTCACTCCTCTGCCTACGAAAAAGACAGTGTTCTCGTAGCTGGACCATCTGGTACCATCTCCACTGGACATGGTTCAGTTGTAGCTCATGCTGCCCCAGTTGTAGCTCATGCTGCTCCAGTTGTAGCTCACGCTGCTCCAGTTCTCGCTTACGCCGCTCATGATATCGACAACAACGGACACCAAGGTCAATATGTACATGATTACAGCGAAACCTTGTACGACGATGGATCTTACAAACCTCATGGTTACCATCATTAAGGTTTGAGGCGGTATTAAGTTTGAATGTGCCAGTGTGCCTTGTGATAGGTTAAGAATTAACATATGTTTAAATGCAATATATTTTTTGACTGGGTGTAAATAAAAATAAATTTATATATTGTGAAAATAAAGAGTGTTTCTTGATTACTATAAAAACAAGTTTTTACATTAAAAAGATAATTAATAATATTTAAAGTTACGGTTTTATATAAGTCTGCAAATTACTTTAATATTACTTGTCATATGAAAACGATGAATGAAACGCGAAAAAAATATTAAATCGTTAATCAAAATGCTATGATAAGAATCATCATTTAAATCAAATATGTGTAAAAATATATCTGGCCAATAATAATTGGTTATTATTTAACGAATAAAATTAAAATAAATTTATTAATTGAAACATTATTAAAACGATTTAAAAAACATAAGGAATCAGCCATACATCAGCCAAACAATAAAAGTGGCAACGTCGCATTGACTAATTAAGATGATTCCTACGATAAAGGGTGTTGGCGACAAAAATTATATCAGTGTGTGTATTTAAATTCCATTTAAAACCAAAATTATGGTCTTTAACAGAAGAAGCAGCAACCATATTAGAAATATACCAGGAAGAAAAATGAAAAATACTTTTTCGAGGTGTTTGTGAAAATAGCTTAGAACTGTATCAGGCTTGCATAGACTCAAATGTGGGCATTTTGAACATTTAATTTAATAAAACAATTAATCATGTGTTTCTTAATATGACGTGAATCGTTTAATACGTGTTATAATGTTGTGGTGTGAAAAATGAGTGCTAGTAATTTCAATTTTGACATTAAACGATATTAATGTGCAAGTTTTCATTTTATTTTATAACAAACCAAAATTTAGGCTGAAACGTGTGGAATAAATGACTATAACAATATTTATATATAAATTTTATTATATCTATTTTCCTGGCCGTTTAATATTATTATTTTTTTGTTTTTTTGGGATTTTCGGTCAATTATGAATAAATTATTATGTTTTTATTATTTTATTAACATTAAAGTTTATTACAAAACTATTCCTAGAACAATATATATTACTTTTATAAACAATACAAATTTATATTTAAAAACATACCAGCTATATGTTGTATAATTTTTTTTACATGAAATATGACATTTTTTGTTTAATTTTCAGTTGATATATTTTTGACTTTAATACATTTTATAAATTTGTTACTTTTATATTTTATTACTTTTATATTTTGTTACTTATATATTATAGGTTTAGATGCAGATATATATATATATATATATATATATATATATATATATATATATATATATATATATATATATATATATATATATATATATACTTTTATTATTTGATGTCATTATATAAACAACTTAAATTATCAGTATCATTTCTGAAATTAATGATAATTAATAATTAATTAAATTAACATAATGAAAAAAAAAATTTATATTTTGAAAAACAATATATAAAAGAAATATAAAAGAAATGATTTATATATAAAAAAACAAATAATATCATTAATTTCAGAAATGATACTGATAATTTAAGTTGTGTATATAATGATATCATTAAATAATAAAATAATGTTATATATATATATATATATATATATATATATATATATATATATATATATATATATATATATATATATATATGTGTGTATTTATAATATGGGTATGTATGTGTATGAAACAAATTTAAAAATGTATTGAAGTCAAAAATATGTCAACTGAAAATTAAACAAAAATGTCGTATTTCTTGTAAAAAAATTAAAAAAAAAAAAAAATCAACAAGATATAGCTGATATATTTAAATTAACCGAAACGTTAATAAAATAATAAAAAATAATAATGTATTAATAATTGACCGAAAATTCCCAAAACAAGTAAAAAAAATTATATATAACTATGCTTCAATTATTTTATTGGAACGTTGGATGCGAAACACTAAATCGAAGAGATTGAATCATCTGCTCATAATATTTACATGGATAGCAAAACGCGCGTCGACAAGTTTCAAATTTAATTTGGTGTTTAGTCATAAATCTATTCTAGTTAAATAAATGTATTAATAAATGAAACTTGATTGGTTTCAAAACACAAGGAAATTTCTTCCATGCAAACATCTCCCGAGACCGGTTTCTGGCCTTAAGTCGTCATAATGTTCAAAAGCTACCGAAGGAATAACCATATACATTGGCCATGTCGGGAGTAGGCTGTAATTAAATTATTAAATTCAGCTGGCGCCATCTTGTGGTTCGCAACAGTACTGTGTGAAACCGTTTGCGATCCACCCAGGCTCCATCTAGGTACAAGGTATGCATGAAAAGTTACATAGTGGGCTTGTGCAGAATATTAAAAATATTCAAAAATAAGGATATTTCTTCCGTGCTTAACGTAAAAATTTGCCCATTCCTTCAGTCGATTTGTTTTTTGAATATTTTTAATATTCCACAAGTCCACTATGCAAGTTTTCATTGCTTTCAATCACTGTATGCTAATTTTCAGAATGCAACCTTATAGGCTAACCTGATCTCTAATTGTAGTCTGCCTTTCAATAAACTTTTTAAACCACTTACTTCGAACTAATTGAGTCGTTTAGTTTCGAATCCTGATACATCAACTTTTAATATAATTGAAATTTTGTCAGGTTTTGTAAGGTTGAAGCATTTTTTACGTATACCATAAACTTTCAGGTTTAATTCCCGATACATCAATTCTAAATTGGCTTACAAATATTTTGGTTGGTTACAAAAACAGATAAGTATCAGAATATTACTTTCAAAACCAGATAGATGCAATAAAAATTATGTGCGTTACGTTGATGGCTACATTACATTAACTGTAAAACAGGCAGACATGTGTCAGCTGTTAACTGAAATCAATCCTTCCCAAAATGTTGAAAAATCGCGTAAGAAAAATTATGGGGAAAAGCAAAACTAAGAAAGGAAAGGTATGTTCAGTTTTCGATTTAGTTTTTGCATTTCTAATTTGACAGTGTCTTTATTATTCCTTGCATATTTTAATCATTATACGGCTTCGGTTCGGAGCAGCTATCTAGTAAATAGAGTGGCTATTAAATTATTTTTTTCTCTTATTTGTGGTTTCTGCCCCACATATATCAATTAGCCAGGATTTTAGTGTAACTATCAAACATATTCGCGCTATTTCATGCTATAGAGCTTTCTATTTACAAGTATGCCTCCCCTGGTCTACCAAAGAGTACCTCATACCAACATTGCAAGAAAGGATCAGTGTATTCTTGCAGGGAAGTAACAAAAGATGACCAGTTAATTTTTCATAAGAAATTTTATACTAATGGAAAAATATCAGAACTTTCAGAGCAAGACTAGACAAAATTCATTTTAACTGAAGTATACATATGCTACAAGCCCGATAAAAACAATGATTGTTAATAAGAAAGGGCATCAATGACTATGAAATATTTTATTTTCACAAAAGTAAAGAAGAACAAAATTAATGTTTGTCAAAAGGTTTTTTGGAATACTCTGCGGATTCTATTTAAAAAATAGAATTACAGCTGTTGTTTCCCGATACGTCCGAACTGGTGAAATGCCCACTGAGCGGCGAGGTGATGATTGGAAACTAAAAATGTATGAAAATAAAAGAAACCCCATTATAAATTTTACTAAAAAATTTAAATAAAGAATTAAGAATAATAGAAATAGAAAGTCATTATTGTAGAAGTAAAACTCGTAACCGCTTATATTGGAATTCTGATCTTAACATAAACAAAATGTGGAGAATGTATGATGTACAGGTTGTCGATCAATTCTTGAAAGTTAAACCGTCGGTTTTGGAAGTTGAATAACAGATGAATGTCCAACTTGCATTTCCCTTAATGAAAGAATAAACACTGAGAAAGAACCAAAAAGTAAAGAAATGTTGATGGTTGAAAAGAGATACCATAAATTAAAGGTGCAAGAATATTATTCGTTTTTAAAGAAAAAAGAGATAATCTCCTAATAACATCATTTGATTACCAGAAGAATCAAGTTCTACCTCGAGTCGCAGATCAAAGTGCTTATTATCTAGACAGCTATATAAATCCTCACCATAGCCGTCGATAAGTCAAAATGTAAGCAAACAAAAAAAAATAATTATTTACCTATGAATGAAATGAAACAGCACATAATAAAGAACCTAACGAAATATGTTCTGCAGTATATCACAGTCTATTCATATTCCGGAAACTGTTAGAGTGATTCGCTTCAGATGGATGTGGAGCGCAAAATAAAAAAAAATATATGATGGGAATGTTAAGTGTATAGTTTTTGAAAAATGCTTTCCAGAACATATACACACGAGCAACATACACACGAACAACACGAGTATAGAATACATTTTTCCTGTTGTTGGGCATTCGTTTCTTCCTCAACATTTGACATTTTCATTTTCTTTGACAACATTTTCGCACATATTGAAACAAATATTAAAAGGTCTGATGTCATAATAGATCCCCAGGAGTACACAAATCTTTTTTCGATCTGTTCGAGCTCCAGCTGGAATAAATTTGGATTGAAGAACAGTTGTTGCAAAAGTTGTGCGTCCACCTGGACAGTGACACTTTTTGACACCAATTTAATCGTTGTAAAAGGTTTATATGGTATTCCAGCGTAAGACCAAAAACGGTAACATCCTAAGAGCGAGGTGTACTATGAAACTGAAAACTGTTGGCAAAATATTTTGGCGAGAATTGGAGAAGTTTGGTACCTTTATCATACTATATTTGCGCAATCTCGGAAAACGTAAAATAAATAAATCAAAAGCAGAACATAGAGGGCGAAGAAGAAATCTTGAACAGAGGTATTACAGAAGAAAATGTAAATCAAGAAAAGAACCTCTATGAAGAACAGTGTAGATATACTCATGAAGTTACCGATTTAGTTGTTTAAAATAGTAATTAAGGTTCAAAATTAGGTTACTTTTTTTATAAATACAGATTTTTTACTATCTGCGCTTCTGTTTATTTTCAAAACAGATAAATCACATAAATACATATGTCCAAAAGTTTGGAATATTTACAAATAGGATGTATACCCCTATGATACTCCAACAATTGTGATCGATATTTATTTTAGACCGTTTTTAAATGAAACTAACAAAAGTATTGTTTTGCTGATAACACATGTTTTTCGATTTTTTGCCTATTCCGTTGATACTGGTATTTACATGTTTTCAATTAATCTGTTTAATAATGCCTAGAATCATGATATCTCATTTTAACAGATCAAGAGTAATTGCTTTGTTACAACAGGGCTTTAATCAAAGTGATATCGCGGAAATTGTAGGTGTTTCCTAAAGTGCTGTATCAAAAATTAAACAAAAAAACAAGAAACAAATGGCGTAAAGGATCGCCCAAAAAATCGTTGAAAACCATGTACAGCAGCTGCACAAGACCGGCAGATATCAATGATAGCTCGAAGAAATCGTCTGAAATCTACAAGTGGTATATCAAGGGAGCTTGTTAGGATTGAAGGGGTAAATCTTTCACGACAAACGATAACACGCAGACTGAAAGCTGTAAATTTGCATCGCAGAACACCTTTACGTATTCCTAAACTAACCCTTTAACAAAAAAATGCAAGATTGCAATGGGTTCGAGAAATTGTGGATCATAGTCCTAAGTGGAATAATGTGATGTTCTCTGGTGAGAGGAGAATTGACTTGGTTTCTGCTTTACGGATAACATTAGTTTGGGGAGCTCGAGGTCGCCAAGCCCGACTAGAAACAGCTCAACCACGTATCCCATTTGAAGGTGGGAGCGTGATGTTTTGGGAGTACACGGACACCTCTATTGGTCCTGGAGAGAAGAATCGCTGGTGCTGTGTACATCGAGGGAGTTTTAAACCCTGTTGTGCATCTGTTCTGAGGCACAGTGGGCAACGTATTTCTTTTCATGGATGATAACGCAACTCCTCATTGAACTGCATGAGTACAAAATTTTCTTGAAGAGGAGGCAATAACCAAGTTAAGCTGACATGAGTGTCATTAAACAAGCTTGGGACATTCTGAAAACGCATCAAGAAATGAAACAATTCTCCTCTTACCCTGTGAGAACTAAATGATGCTGCTCGTGAAGATTGGGAGATAATTTCACAAGCCCAAATTGATCATTTAATCCACAGCATGCCAAATCGCCTAAAGGCATGCATACAGACCCATGGAGAAACGACTGCTTAAATTACTATTGAAGGCAATTGGTACATTGTAATTTTTTGACTCCAAAATAATAAATCAATTTTACACACATTGGTTATTTGGTGTCGACTTTTATTTGGTACGAGTAAGAGATGTAATAAAATGATTATTACAGAAACGAATAAAAGAAAAATTTAATATCAATAAAAAAGTGAAATGTTTGAATATTCCAAACTTTTGGATATATGTGTAGGTTTCAAAGCCAGATACATCATAAGTTTATTTTCAAAACTAGATAGATCTAAAATTAAAAAAAAACAATAGACCTTTTTATATTATCATTTTTTTTATTTTTCCTTTTGTTAGTGGTTCAGCTATAACGCAATCTGCCAGCTCATTAGGGAGAATTGCCAGATAATCGAGCATGTGCTCCTGACGATTCAGATTAGATTTATTAATTTTTGGAAATTATGAAAATGCACCAAATGGGCAGACAAACACACCCTACACTTCCAAGCATTCATGCCTGCACCAGAATTCGCACCCGGGACCATTGGATTGGCAGGCAAGCGACTAACACACCAGACCACCGAGGTCGGCATATTATCATTTAATGACCGTAATTACCGCAAAAGATATGTGCATTAAATGTCTAAATAGCGTTATAATTTGAGAATTCTATCCCTTCATCCACGACCTCCATATTTTTTTGCGTTCCTGTAAAATTTGGTTTTTCTGATATATCTGGATTTGAAACTAAATAACTCGATTAAGAATACTCCAAGTTCCATTTTACATATTTTCTCTACCTTTTCTGTTAATTTAAACTAATGTTTGAGTAGTAATATAAACAATCATTTTCAGTAATTTAAACATATGTTAACAATAGACAGTGTTAACAATAAACTCGAGGAGATTTACCAATAAACACCAAATCACTTTTTGAAACTGCTCGACGCACGTTTCGCTAATCATGTTAGCATCATCATAGATTAAATTATCCCCTGATGATGTTACCATGGTTAGCAAAACGTGCGTCAAGTTATTTAAAAAAGTGATTTTGTGTTTAGTGACAAATCTCTTCGAGTTTAGTGTTTCACACCGAAGGTTCCAATAGAAGAATTAAGTGTTAACAATATTATTTAGCAACATATTTATCATGTTTTTAGCTTCTATTAACTTGGTTAAAATGGTTGTTTGTGATTTGTAATAATTTTTTAACAAAAACAACTTTAACTCTTTATAAAATCGATTATTCGGTCTAATAAACCAAAAGAAAATAAGGGACTGAAATCATGTCAGGTTGTTATTGCAGTATACTTGTTATATGTTTTTTTCAATAGGAGAATATGTTAACATACGATTTTCGTATATACAAAAAAGAAGTTATAAATAACTTACAATAAAAGCAAGGGGATCATATTTGAATATTTCATTTAGAAATTGACTTTGATATTTGGAGTTTTTTGTGTTAAGTTTGTATTTGACACAATTTTTTTTATTTGTTTATTTCAAATATAAATACTACTAGGATCAAAAAGGAAAGTAGCTTTTTAAATAAATAACAAAATATTTATTAATTCACCCAAATTTATTTGGTCTTCGTGAAAAGTTGCATAGTGGGCTCGTAGAAAAAAAATCAAAAAACAAGGCAAATTTATCAAGGCTCCAGGTAATAATTGCTAATTTCTTCCGACTAATTCGCGACCATCACGACGATGGTCCTTTTGAACAGGCTATCGAACATTATAAAAAAAAATAAGAATATTGCCACCGTTCAAGCAAATGTAAATGAAAATTATAACGTCTTGACTGCTCGTCGCTCGCAAGAGTTTCGAAAAGCCTCGCAAGGCTTTTCGCCAATGACAACCTTGCAAATTTTTAGGTTGGACTTAGGCTTGGATCTGTATAAGATGATATTGGCACAAGAATTGAAACCTTGAATTGAGACCTTCACAATAACGAAAGCCGACAACGAATTTCATCTCAAACTCTTCTTCGAAGAGGTTCATTTCTGCCTTACTGGATTCAACAATAAACAAAATTGGCGGTATTGGTGAAAACCTAATCTACACGTGATATGTGAGAGTTCTATATATATATATATATATATATATATATATATATATATATATATATATATATATATATATATATATATATATATATATATATATTTATATGTATTTTCCTGATCTTTTAGTATTATTATTTTTGCTTTTTTATGACCGTTTCGGTTTATTTTATAAAACCATCCTCAGAACCATTCTACAATATATATTATTTTTATAAAAAGTACAAATTTATATATAAAAACATACCAGCTATATCTTGTTGAATAAATAAATTAATTTAATAATTAATTTTAATAATTAAAATCAACTGAAAATTAAACAAAAATGCCATATTTTATGTAAAAAAAATGAATCAACAAGATATAGCTGGTACGTTTTTAAATATAAATTTGTACTGTTTATAAAAATAATATATATAGTAGAATTGTTCTGCGGATGATTTTATAAAATAAACAGAAACGTTGTTAAAATGGGGAAAAAATAATAATTTTATTAATATAATTAACGTAAAATTCCAAAAAAAAACAAAAAGAAAATGGATATATATATATATATATATATATATATATATATATATATATATATATATATATATATATATATATATATATATATATATATATATATATATACATATATTATTATAATTATTATGCATGTATGTATAATGTTTTTTGGGATTTTCGGTCAATTGTATGAATAATGTTTTTTTTTCTATTTTATTAACGTTTCGGTCCATTTTACAAAACCATCCTCAGAACAATTACAACTCAGCAATATCTTGTTGAATAACTCATTTTTTAAATCTTTTTAAATGACATTTAAACATTTAAGAACACATTTTTTTTATTAAAAAACGCTTGAACTTGATCAGAATTTATTTGCATAGAACAACCATGATATTATTACATTTACAACGGAATACATATCTTAATTCACTGAAGTTCTGGCTGCGATGTAATGGGGAAAATCCCACCATATTTACAAATCGTCGGTATGCATAGGTCACTGTAAAAATTCCTACAATCCTGATAGCAAGATTTATTGATAATGTCGTACATTTTACATTTTTTATGGTTGATGTCATTGAAAAAGCCAAAAGACTTTTAGTAGTTTTACGAAATTATATGTAAAAAATTAAATGGTTGAGTTTAAACTGAAGCCGTACGTTGTAGTTAGTTACACCCAAAATGTGTTTAATTTGATATAATAAAACACCTAACAAATTAGATGCCTTGAAACTTTTTATTTTATATGAAATATCATTCAATGGCATTAATGGCTGAAAACAATTTTGGCAAATATTCGCCACGGCTACTCCTGACAAAGCGCATTCAATCCAGCCAATTTCCGACCACATTTTCAAGCATTGGGGTCTTATGTCCGCAATTGTCCAAGTTATGTTGGCTTAGAAGTCATCAATACTTGCTGGTTTATCGGTATAGATCAAAGAATTAACATAACTTAATAATTTTCTCACCGAATTGTCATCTCAATAAATCGATTGTTGCGTTGGCTGTATGACATGTGGAGCCCTCCTGTTGGAACCACATCTTCACCAGATCAGTCCCATTTAAACTCGGAATTAAATGATCATTGATCCTCGTTCTGTAACGGTCCCCATTAACGAATTGATGAATTTGGATCTTCATCTACACCGACAGCAATAGCGGCGATATTTTTTTTTGGAATACAGTTTTTAATCCTGTTTTTGTTTTAATATGACCAGAGCGAAATGCGTTCGGAATTTGTCGATAATTCGACGAATGGGTTTTTTATTGATTTTTTATACATCTTTGAGAACACTGATACTTTAGATTTGGCACATGCATTCTGCTTTTTTCAGTTTTCCTAAAATTTCCATCCATGGAACATGAGATAAAGCAAGGTGTGTAAATGGAATATATGACAGGAATAAAATGTCTCTGACTAAAATATATGGCAAAATCTCTAAAAATAGGGCAGAAATATTATAAGAGCATCAAGACATGGAAGCCGAAGAGCAGGCGGGATTCGGAGTAGGAAAATCTACAATAAACCACCGATTGAACGTCACTCAAAAATAGAAATAAAACAATCAATTTTTTGATCAATAGGTATATTTATGGTTTAAAGAAACCATAATGAAAGAATTTAAACAAGGATGATTTTGCCTATACTAAATAAAATCTACCTCCAACAATAAAGACCTGGAAGCATTAAATACCTGCACATACTGTCTATGAAAGGTAAATTAATTGAAGAATACAGCAAATAGAGATTGAGAATAAATATCATGCAAGATGGAATCTTGGAGGCAATTTGGAGAATGCAACAAATATGGAGAGGAGCTTAAGCTAAAACTTAAGTTAAATATTATTTTGTGGGACCAGCAAATGTTAAAAACTAATAAACACCGAATATACAACACCATTGTGGAAAATATAATTGCTTTCGGTAGCGAAGTATGGTTACTAAAACCAAAGACTGGGAAGATCCTGACCATCATCACTCAGCAGTCCGTCCACTACAGGATCTTCAGCATGTTCAAACTCGGACGATCCTGAGTTTTCGGATCCTTCCATTTGGGTCCAATATACTTGATGATGCCATGTCATATACATACAGTGTAATTTTTTAAAACCTGACAGACTAACTTTTTTTATTTGAAGTGATAGACTAGAACTTCCAAATGCAAGTTATAGGAAAAAACCTGACTAAGAAAAAATTATAAACATTAAATTGCAACACGGTATTTTTTTAACATAATTTGACAAATCGTAAAATTCGAAATAAAAATTGTTATGTTACTTTTCTTTATTGGAGTAACCATTTTAGAACAATAAGCAAAAACAATTTAAATAATCTGCAGTCGGCAGGAACTAAAAGAAGCTAACATAGCTATAGTAGGCCTTGAAAATTAAACAAAAATTGAAGGTTTTTTTTGAAAAGGTGTTCATTTGAAGGTGCCATCATTGAAAGGTGCCATCATTATTATGCTCTTTTGCCGGTCGCGTTGGTGCGGCGGTAAGAGCGTCTGCTTTGCCGAATCCGCGCTGGAGCGGTAGCTGGTTCGATTCCAGCGCTCGGATGGTTATTTTTCTTTCTTCTGTCCGTTTATCTTTCCTAAATGTTTGTGATTGTTTATAGGCAAGAGTGTAAAATCCGACTACGAATTACCCCTCAGTCACGCCAGTTAAAGGCTGGGTAAGGCCGGATGCCTTCTGAGAAGTGTTCTACGTTGGTCACTCGCCAGTCGGTAGGTTTCCTGATAGACTTATGGGTAGGCACATAACCAAGGGTTTATAGCCCGAGGGGGGTGCTGGCCTGGGTTTGTCGGAAGCCGATGACCGTGGTTCGGAACCCACGTTAAGCTGTAGGTCCAGTCGCTAAATAGCCTAGTTGCTGATGCGCCTCTAACCCAAACACTTTACTTTACTTTATTATGCTCTCATTGTGTTATTTGAAAGCTGTTGTATTTGAATGTGTATATATATAATTTTCTAATTCGGTTGCTCAGATGAATCAGTTATTTAATCAAAAAGAGAAAGTTGAATTAATTTTTCATGTTGGTGGCTTCAGTCTATGCGATGCGTGCGCTAAATTTCCACGCAAGACATCTCGATAAGTCTGGAGTTTTTAAGAAATAAGTTAGTAAAACTAAAAGCAATCGGTAGTGTGTGCCCAAGGATCCGCAAAAGGCGCAAACATGTTGTTACTAAAAAAAATATTCTTCTTTGCAATGTGGAAAATTCTCACAAGTCAACGCACAAAATTGCCCAAAAGGTAGGTTTGGTTTTTAGACAAAGTGTAGGCCACTTTACAGGGGAACAATTATCATCCATACAAAATGAGAAGCATACAAGAGTTGCATGATAATGATTGTGATACAAGATTGGAATTTTGCGACAGGTTTTTGGACAAGAAATGTTAGCAACCCAATTTCGAAAAGCACATTTTTTATAGCGACGAAGCAACTTTTTATTTAAATGGTATGATCAACAGAAAAAATTACAGATATTATCACAGTAATCCTTGCTGGGCTGAAGAAAAAAGAAGACAAAATAATCAAAGAGGTATGGTGTTGATTCTATAAAAAAAAGTAATCGGACCTATCTGCAAAGAACAAAATTTAAATAGGGAACGTTATTTAGAGTTAGTGAGAAACGAACTTGAGTTGTTTATTGATAAACCGTTACCAGAAAGAAGGCTGTTCTACTTCCAACAGCTGCTGCCAGAAAGATAGATACGAAGAAGGGGTTCAGTTGATTGGCCAGCTAGGTCACCTGACCTGACACTTTTAAACTTTTTCCTGGAGTGGAGTTTCTTAAAATCCTAAGTATACGTGACCGCTCCTAATTCTGTTGATGAATTGAAACAATGAGTTCGGCGAGAAATTAATATCATTATGCTCAATATGTTGGAAAATGTTAGTAATAATATTGTTAAAAGAGTTCATTATTGTAAATTTCAAAGAGGGCATCAGTTTGAGCATTTGTTACAAAAATAATCATTGATTAGTTTATGAGATATTTTTTATTATTATTTTAAACTAGTTTCTTTTAGCAAAAATAGTTGTATTGTTTTGAATAATAATTGATTTTTCTAAAACGGCTACTCGAATGTGACATAACATATTTTATTTCGAATTTTAGGGTTTGTCAAATTTTGTTAAAAAAATACAGTGTTGTCATTAAAAACAAATAGTTTTAGTAGCTACTGGAGAAATCTGGCAACAGCGGAAAGTATTATTTGTAAATTTATATATTATTACGTTACGTTACGTTATTTCCTTCAAATTTGTATTTGGAAATACTAGTCTATCACCTGAAATAAAAAAGTTGGCCTATTTCAGGTTTAAAATTTTAAAATTATATATAGCAAAATGTGTCACACAAAATGGATGTTAACCAAAAGTATACACTTATCAAATGTATGACAATATTACCAATATAAAAATATGTTTTTTAAACCCAGTTGTTTCATGGTTTTTATTGAACCAATTCTGTTGTATTTTGGTTGACATCATGAATAATTTTAATAAAAAATATTGGTAATAGAATCCACTATATAGATTTGTCTATTTTATAGATCTGCATTTTACGATGGTTCTATATCTTCTGGTTTATTACCATACCACAAACGTTCCCTGTGTTTATGGCCGCGTCCCGAACGACCGATAGACGTAACTATACAGTCCGGTGCCATCGTGGTACCGCATACTGGATCACATTTAAATTTATGGTTTCGATAATCCGACATGCTTAAGTTGCAGACGCCCTCACCGTTGACAATCGACAAAAAGAGCAAAAAGTGTCCTACGCCTAAAATTACCTAAAGTCCGTGATCCGGGGGCAGTACGCGAAGGACATCAACCTCTTATAAAAAGCTTCCTCTCCGATGGCGCGTACAGTCATCCACGTCTTCAGCCGCAAAGCTACCATGAAATCAGCCGTAAGTAACCACCAACCAATTTACACTTATTTTGAGAAAAAATCTTGTACGGGTTCATTATACGCATAACAATGTCTTTGCTAAGATATATAGTAAGGCTTTTTTTTTGCCTCTGAAACTTTAATATATTTTTTTTATTTATAGTGATCTATGACTTAAAGTTACAAGTCAGCAAAAGCTAAAACATTTTTGTGAAAATGAAAATAAAATAAAGCAAAAACTTTTTTTATATAATTGCTCTTTAAAATATTACTTTCAATTATAGATAATAAATAATAATAATAATATTTAATTAGTGCAAAGAGTTAGAAATCTTTAATATATCTTTTAAATTTAACTCTCTTTATATTAATATATTTTTAAGTTTGTATTTGAGATTTTAATTTGTATTTCAATTCTTCAATTGGAATGTTTGGTGTGAAATATTATTCTCGAAGAGATTTACCACAAATTATCAAATTACTTTTTTTTACTTTTCGGTAACCACGTTAGCATCATCAGGTTATGGTTCAATCTCTTAAATCATCAGTAGATGAATCATCTCTTGTTGATGCTAAAATATTTAATGAAACGCGCGTCGAAAAATTAAAACAAGTTAGATTTTTCTTTAGCTTATTTTATTGCCTTGCTTTTTAAAATAATTTCGTATGCTGTATATTTACAAGATATTGGGTGCTTGGGGAATTTCAAAATTCCCTCTTTTTTATGTTCTTTGAATAGTAAACTTAGAGTTTATTACGACATTTATTGTTAATAAACAGATAATAGATAATTATTGTCATTGGGATTATTTAGGTTATATTTTGTTCAAATTTTATCACTTTTAAGTGTTTTAAAAGTAATTATAGTCATTGTTCTGGTATTCTGGAAATTCATTTTCAGTCTGTCTTATCTGAGGCTTCAGTCAGTTATTCAGTCTTAAGTGTTCAGTTGTTCAGTCTTTCGCATCTTGTAGCAAATAGAATTATATCTGTAAACCCGAGATGAGTTTAGTTTTAGTCTAGTTCTCTGCTATTGATGACATAATATGTGCAATACAACGATCTAAATACAATTTTCAAGGCCTACGTGACGAGTTTTGGTATTATCAGATCTCACTGTCGAACTCTTTTTTGTCCTCATGGTCTACAGCCTACAGTTCTTTAGTATACCTATATAATGCCTTCTTATAACCAATAAAGATAAAGAAAACAAGCACATGATATTCATTAGTTTTTCTATAAGTGTGATTATGGTAAGAAGGTAGTCCAATGTATTAAATTCATTACGAAAGCCATTTTCAGTGTTAGGCAGTTAGTAATTATTCTCATAAATATACAGGGTGTCCGCTAATTAGTAAACCGGTAAACAGTAAAATTGCAGATTTTTTGGTTAAAAATATTGCGATTTAATCCAATTTACCTTAGTCCAAAAGTTAATAGTAACCAAGATACAGGGTGTTAAAGTTATAATTTTACTTTCAATTTTCGTCAATAAATTTCTTAAAAAGTATCTTTCTTGAACGAAATTTGTTGGCGGAGGGTTTTTAAGATAATAAATTCAATGTCTCGAACATTTTTATGTAGATTGTAGAGAGTGTTGACTGCGACACTGTTCTACGTTTGAAAGGTCACAACTTTTTTGCGTCTTAGTGTATTCGCATTTTTAATAAAAACATTATTTTGTCCACCTTTTTTACGTAAATAAGGCATACGTTGCAACTGTCGCTCCTGGTTACCGTTTTCTAGATATCTGCGTTTAAATTATTCATTGCACTCTTTTAAATTGCGATTTTGAAATGTAACACTTTTCGTAAAGTAGGTAGGCTATGATTAAAACAAATACATCAAAATACTCTAGAAATTTAGTTATTGTCAAACTTTTACATTGATTGTGAATATTTAAGAACTCTAGAGTTAGACGAAACATGTTGTTTATGCAGGATGGAATCTCTAGACCTATCAGAGACTACATGAATATCCGTTTTCATACTTGCTGGATAGGCCGTGGGAATCAGATGTCTTGGTCTCCTCGGAGTCCCGACTTCAATTCACTTGATTTTTGTGTGTCCTTTCGAAATGAACAGTTATTATGTATTGAGGTGAATGGAAATCACTTACACATAGAGGTGTATCAGTTTTAGAAATAAATATGCGGAGGATTTAGAAAATCCATACTTAGTATCCTAATGTCATTTCCAACACGAATTTCAAATTAACGTTTGGTGTGACCTTATTGGTGATTATGTATTGAGTCCATTCGAATTACAATCCAATTTAAACGGCGAACGCTAATTAAAAATTAATTTTTTAACTCAGCTACCCGAATATTTAGATAACACTCCTCTAGAACAAGACGAAATATGTTGTTTATGCAGGATGGAATCTCTAGACCTATCAGAGACTACATGAATATCCGTTTTCATACTTGCTGGATAGGCCGTGGGAATCAGATGTCTTGACCTCCTCGGAGTCCCGACTTCAATCCACTTGATTTTTGTGTGTCGTTTCGAAATGAACAGTTATTATGTATTGAGGTGAATGGAAATCACTTCGAGCATTTATTCTCGAAAAGAGACATCTTTTTTATTAATTCTTCTGAAATTATTTTCAAATTTTCTACATATTTAACGACATTCCTTTTGTACTCTCCTTTAAAACGTTTATAATCGTTATTAGTTGAAGTTATACATTGAATTATATTGTAGTAAACTATTCAATACAGACAAATCATTATTTACGAATAAAAACGAAAACATTGTAGTCGATGTAAAAATCCACGGGATTGAGCTTTGAAACGTAGATCATAATTTGGAAGCGATTGATAAGAATTTTCGTAGAGTTGATATTAAGGACAAATCAACATAACATTTTGAATTTTATATTTTATTCATCTCATATTCAAGTATATTTTGTAATAAATGAGTAATTTATAAAGTTTTTAGTTGATAACATATAACAATTAATTTTATAAATGAGGTAGCGTAGATTATTTAATATTTTTAATAATTATATTTATCATTTTGAATTATAAAATATTTTAATTCAATTGAATTCAGCGCTAATCGGTGCACAATATTCTTGGTTAACCTATTTCTTGCTAACACAAATAGATTCGGTGGTTTTCCCACACGTGAGCAATGTAATATAGTTGCCCATGGGAAAAAATGGATTTTCCAAGTCTAAGCCACAAATGGATATTGTTTGGCTTTGAGACTTATGTATGGTCTTGGCGAAAGCTAAACCAATTGGAAATTCAAGCCTTTAAAACGGTATAGCAGATTCTGACGGTATCGTTGGAATACGTGGCAACAGGACCACTTCTCCTTTAAACTTTCCAGTCAAAAAGGTTGATTCAAGAATATTTCCGGTGATCTTTGGTGGATTCAAATTACGCAGAAGAATAATAGATAAAACATTCTTCAACCGAAGATTATGTAGTGACATTCCGGGCATATCCAGAAAATTTAAAAATTCAATTGGAAAATTTACACTTCTTTCGTTTTCATTAACAACAGTGTCGATTGAGTTAAAAGACAAATTACCTGGCAACAACTGTTGTATCTGGAAGATAATTTCGTCAACATCAACATTTTCGGCTACCAAAATAGCCCGATTACTGAGCCAGTTACGATCCAAGTGATTATTTTGTATGTCCGGGAAGATACTTTCAATTAATTCATTTTTTGTCTGAACAACAGTGCAGAAATTGTCTGGGCAATTTAATGCATTGCGTATTTGGTTGCAGTTCTATTCTACCGTTTGCAATATCTAGCAATTGTTCGGAAAATATTTGTGCCGATGGACCATTTTACAGTTGTACGCGCTTGTTTATGGTCAATCGAAGTGTTTCGATACTTCGCCATAAGAACAGAGAACAACTGAAATTAAATGAAAAAATAATGCACCAAAAATTGAAAAAGCAAGGTTATGTCGTAAGTAAATTTTGAACACACCTGTGACGTAAAATGAATTGTAGCATAAACGGAACGTTTGGACTCTTAACAAAGCGCCATCTATTGGATACTTACCCAATCCGGACACTAAAGAGTTGAAGCGTTATGTCGATAAACTAACTTACACCGCCCTCTAATAGAAACTTATGGAACTCATAGATAATTATAACCCTCTGCCATATAATAAACAAATAATTTGCAATAAAAAAATATTGCGACTATAAATTGAGATAAAAACTATCCTATCTCTCAAGTTTGACCAAACTGTCCACATTGTGCAAAATTTCATTAAAATCGGTTTAGTAGTTTTAGTAGTTAAAATCGGTTCAGAAATTTTTATATATAAAGATATTAATTTAAAATTATAATTTGTAAATTTATTTTTGGGATATGTCAATGACATTTAAATTGATTGCCATTGTCAATATAAATATTGAACTATTCCAGAAAATAATGTGTAATGTTATGGTTCTAATTGTGTTCTTGTTTTGATGTTGTTATTGCAGCCCGTTGACTTTTAAACACGCTCCAAGTTTTTGCTTTTAATAGTAGAAATTGAACCAGTTCCAAGCCTGAATAAAGTATGAGGGAAAGCAAAGACAAATGTTATGTTTCAAAAGTGCAATTTAAAACGGTGCAATGAACAATTGAAACGCAGATATATAGAAAACGGTAACTCGGAGCGACATTTGTAAGACATACTTTTTTTTATTTAAAAAAGGTGGCCAAAATAATATTTTCATTAAAAATGCGAATACGCTAAGGCTTAAAAAAGTTCTAACGTTTTAAACATCGAAAAGTGTCGCAGACAGCGCCTTCTACAATTTATATAAACATTTTCGAGAAATTTAAATTTCTTACCTTAACAAACTCCTCACTACCCAATTTCATTCAAGAAAGATATTATTTAGGAAAGTTATTTACGAAAATTGAAAATAAAATTATAATTCTAACACGCTGTATCTTGGTTACTATTAACTTTTGGACTAAGGTAAGTTGGGTTAAATCGCAATATTTTTACTAAAAAAATCTGCAGTTTTGCTATGTACATTAATTAGTGGACACCCTGTATTATCGACATTGGACAACAGAGATATTCGTCGGTAGATTCTGGCATTGCTCTTGTCAGCCCTTAGACCCCAGGAATTTATTGAACATAATTTTAACATAATAACATAATTAACATTTAAATTTCTCTATATACATTTTCTTGTGCAATTTTTATAATTATATAAGTTTGTACAGAATTCGGTAACCCATATGGTTATATTAATGTTGTTTCTTTATTTCCTAATTTTTGCTTTCCTTGGATATTATACTAGTTTTCCTCAATGTTGGTTTTGGTTTGGTAACTTGACATTTCATGCTTCTATCTTTCTCGATAACCTTTTCAATCTTTACTTCGATGGGGTTCCTCATATCCTTAGATATCCTTAATCTTTTTCAGTTTTTATTCACGCTTTCAATATATTTACATTTACCTTCTTTTGTAAGCTATCCTCTCTGCTTTATTATTTATTTTGTTTTACTTCTGTTTGTTTTCCATGCTATTTTCATTCCAGTATTTGGAGTGGAAGTTATTGTTTCATTTTTACATATATTATGTATTTTAATGTTACATTTTTTAGAGCTTTTTTGAAATCCTCTGATCAATTTATTATTTTATATAAATTAATTAAATGTTACAGTTTTTGTAAATTGAATTTTTATTTGTTTTTTTTAAGCAAATCTTTGCTCGTAACAACCGATGGTGAAGTCAGGGATGAATCGGTTTGAGGTTGTAACATTCTCAAATGTTGATGTTGCTCTGTTTGATGAGATTATTTACGACTAGGTTTCTTTTTGAAAAAGAACAAATTGATCTTGTTGTTCCAAATATTGTAAAAGTATTTCATATAAAGTTGTCTCAAATATATACAAAATAAGTATAAATCAGAAATTATCACAAATAATAATATATTATGTATATTATTATTATTTGTTATAAAACTGAACAAAATTCAGCCAAAAGAGATATATTTATCTTGTCGAATATAACTTCTGAATTACATTATAACACTTTGTACCGATATGAACTAAAACTTTTGTACTTAAAAAATATGTTTTAACTTTTCTATAAGTATTAAGTTAACACTTTAAGCTTTTTTACAGCTTCGTACATTCGTAAAAAATAATAAAAGGCAATCGTAACTTTTGTATCACATATTTAGTTACGACTACAGTACATCATAACAAAGGTATGCATTATTATTTTTCATTATTCAATTTTATCAATTTTTTTAGTCCTTTTAAATGCCTGATATATATATATATATATATATATATATATATATATATATATATATATATATATATATATATATATATATATATAACCAATCAGGAGAATTGCCCGGAACGCGACACAAGATTCCCCAAGAAAAATTCCTACAATAAAAAATGCATATCCACACGCAAAAATAAGCACTACAACACAGTAATCAAACCAGAGGTACTATTCACAAGCGAGACACTAACATTCCACACAAAAGCGGCATAGAAAACATACTAAAAGAAGAATGCAAAATTATGAGGAAAATTCTCGGCCTAAAACTGACAGAGGAAGGATACAGACTAATTTCTAGAAAGACTACTGAGAGAATGTCCAATGAAGCGGCGGACATAAGAAAAAGAAGGTTGAAATTCTATGGACATATCAGTAGACTCCGACCGACAAGACTCACCAAGAGAATTCTTACATATATACAAGGAGTCAAACCAACAGTACCATGGTTCGCTCAAGTCAGAGCTGATCTGGGAAAGGCACAAATGGGCCTGACAGAGATTGAGGATAAATGAACGTACAGAAACAAAATACATATGTCGAACGTTGCATCAGAGAGCGAAGTTTCGAGGAGATCTGGGACAATGTGGACGGAGGAGAGAAAGAGAATCCACGGAGAAAGGATGAGAGAGGTGTAGAGGATCAGAAAGAATACTCGAAAATGAGTCAGAATGCTGTGCGGATCCAACCGGGTCTATACGCATCTAATAATATGTATATATATATATATATATATATATATATATATATATATATATATATATATATATATATATACTAGTATTTTTAACAGAGCTATAAGAATATTGCTTAAGTTAGAAGTATACGAAAAATAACTACATTATTTTTAGTTTGTTAAAAACAAGTATACTTTTTACAAATACAGTTTTTCCATATTAAATTATTAAGTATTTCTAGATAAAATAATAGAAACAATTTTATAATGTTTATTTATATACAAAATTTTTTTTTGCAGGTTGTCGCAACTTTCTTCACCATCTTGGCCATCGCCAATGCAGGTGTAGTTGTCGCACCTTCATCCGCTAAGATCATCCAAGGACCCAGCACCAGAACTACCGTTGTAGGTCCTGATGGCAGCTCGATCTCATCCGTCTCGCCTGGAGGATCAATCATCAAACAAGATACACCCGGAATTATCGCTGAAACTGCTCCTGCTCTAGCTTACTCATCTCCACTAGCTTATTCAGCTCCATTTGCTTACACTGCTCATAGTTCTCCTATATATTCTGCTTATTCTGCCCCATTAGCCTATCACACTCCAATTATTTCTCACTATTCTGCCCCGTTCGCTTATCCTGCTGGAGTAGTATCGCAGAAACAATACGATACTGTAGTTGCTGGTCCATCTGGCACTATTGCCACTAGTAAGACAGTTCATAGTCCAGCTTTGGTTGCAGCTCCACAGGTCTACGCTACTGGTGCTCATGCATATTATCTTTAAGGCGCTGAGATGGCGCTGTAATTTATTCTTTTAATTAATAAATGGTGAAAAAAATTACAATAAAAGATCCAATAAATAAATAAATTGTTGTTTCATTTTTCTAACCAAAATTATTCTGTCTTTGCAACTTTTGCCTCTTTTATCTCTTTGCGTAGGAAGTCGGATGTAAGCTGGAGCACAAGAAAGACTTTTTCTTGTTTTTTTGAATATTTTTAATATTCTCCACGAGCCCACGGTTCAATTTTCATAAATACGTGATAAAATGGGGCCTGGGATGGGACATGAATGGTTTCAGACAATAATATTGTATCGAACCACAGGATAGCTTCCACAGGGTTCTGACCACAGTATGGTCAGGACCCTTGGTTAATTCTTCAATTACTTTTAAACGTTCAGCTCGAAGCCGACTGATGGCGGCTCAAGGACAGAAATCGGTATCGGGAGACGTTTGATGGAGGTTGAAGGATTGGGTAATTTTTACGCGGAACACCGGAAATTTGTTTTTTATTTTTTAGAATATTTTTACTATGAATGAAAGTACACATTGTTAACAAGTTAATATAGAAAACGTAAATTTTCAACTTCTAAGATCGATATGAATATAATGAAATGGAAAATACTATGAATGACTGATTTAGGTTGTAGTGAGTCATTCTGATAATTTTTTCACCAGCAAATTGAAAAGAGACCTTAGTTGCTGTTCTTACGACAGAGTTCTTAGATAATTCCAATCCCTCTAACGAGATTAGGGAAATTTTGAGAAATATTTAGATAATCCCAATATTACAGCTCGGTGGTGGAGAAAAAATGGAGACGATATATTTTTACAATTTAGTATAAATATGTAAAATGTGTTAAATCTATGCAAAAACATTACTGACGATTATGTGAATAAAAAGTATATTACATGAGATGTCATACAGCGGCAAAAACGTTCACTTTTTCCTCTTGTGTTCTGTAGCTTCATCTCTTTTTAAAACCCAGCAGTAGTCGCCCAACTTAGAAGGATTCCAGCACCCCTGGTATCTTGCTTCCATTGTCCTGATGTTCTGGTGAAACTCTCCTTGATCGTCGCTTACTGCATCCAAAATATCCGAATAAAAATTACATACGGACATACGATTACATTTAGGACATACGACACACTAACATTTTATAGGCTTTGTTCATCTATAAGGTTTTTACAATTTTCAACTTTCTTGTTGCCTAGAAATCCCTTCATTACACTTACAAAACACTTCCAAGTTGCCAATACTTTTTCATTTTGGAGTTTCCTTATTTGAGGTCCAATATATATGTCTTCTTTTAGTTTAGCATCACTTAAACTAGGAATCACTTACATGATCAGTAGGTTCTCTGTAAATTTTTCTTGCCACTAAATTTACGTGACAACTCACGGAGCAAACATGAGCTGCCTAACTTTTATCTTGATCTCCAATTTGGCACTTAGAATAGAAAAGATAAGCTTTTTTGACTTTCTTAGATATAGATCTAGCTTGTAATTTTAAAATAAATCATTTGCATATATAACGACACTTATCCGCTGGATTTTTGCAAAATCGACGGCTAGAATATGCCATTTTATTTAAAAGCGGCTTAAACACTTGATTGTACTGTAAACGAGACAGAAACAAATAAAGTATAGAAAACAATAAAACTGCGCTTAAAGGTTCGTAGAAGAGTGTGGAAATACTCCCTCTAAGATATTCTGGTAATTCCTGCATTGTCCAGTCCAAAGTCAGGTATAAATAAATTCAATGATCCCATTATATAAAGGAGAAGTAGGTACTTGAAAATGGGACGTGCTAGGCCATTTCTGTGAAGAGGTTTTTTAATAATTACCTAAATGAAAAGCAAAAAAGCATTTTATCAATATTACAAAAATCATGTTGACCTGTGCATTTAAAGAAATTTTAAATAATATTGTCTATTATTCTTCGGATAATCACTTATTGGATAATATCAGTTGATTCTCGCATATGAGGTTATAATCTGATAGAACACTTCTCTGTGCCTTTGCTTTAGTAAGTTAAACATATGTTTCTTTTCAATAACAAACATTACAATTCAGGTAATCTAAAAAAAGTGGGCAATGTCACTTTGTCGTGGTTTGTTGTCTTCGGAGTATTCATTAGGAAACCATCTACTTTCCTTCTGGATTCTACTTTTCTTTGCAAGTTAGTTTCTTTGATCCTGCCCAGGTATTTCGGTCCAGCAATACTTGCATATCATCTGTTTCAGTCTTGAAACGACCGCGTCAGGCTCAATAAAACATCTTCAAGACTGAAATCTCCTTGAAAATCTCCTGAAAATCTCCTCCGCCAAAATTTTTGATACCCTCTTTTACACGAAGCGTTCTCTTGTTTTCCATGGCATTCTCTTTTCTTCCCGTCCGCCGTTATCTTGAAAGGTTCATTTATACAAGAGTCGTTCGATATGTTCTCGATCTGACACAGATATGACTTAAGTATGTCCAAATGATTATGATATTCGTCAAGTATAACTCGTTAGATGTCGTGTTGTCAATTTTCAGACATTTATTTGTGACATTCGAGTAAACCAGCCAAAATTTAACATTTTCTGAAAAATATATAATATTAAAGTTCGAGCTGATAAATAAAAGGTTTTAAGTGGTTTAATCCCGACAAACATAGGAAGTCAATTAGATTCCACTTTAAAGGATTCGAACCATTCGTTTTTAATTGTGAGAAATTGGCGTGATGAATTTTAATTTGATCGTGCTTACATTGAAGATGATGGACTCTCGAGAAGCTCAAAAACTGAGACGACCGACAAAATCATCATACAAATCTACAATGTCATATTAAATGATTACCTACTGAATATATGTGAGCTTATAGACACTGTAAGCGTCTCAAACACCATGTTCAATACATTTTAAGCGATGTTCGAATTTAAACTTCTCAAAAGTGTTTAGGCTTCTTAAAACAGTAACAGGAGGTGAAATATAGATTCACCTTTATACTCCAGAGATGCATTACATACAGCAGTTCCTAATAGCGCGTGGAAAAAGAAAGTGAAAAATAAATGTTTCATTTATAGGACAAGTCATGGATGCGATTTTTGAGATTCTGAAGTGGCGCTCCTACTACTACTACCCAGCAAAACACGAATACATGGTGAAATGACTGAGACAACTGAAATGGTACTGTTTAGGCTACCATTTGGCTAAAAGGAAAGTGCTCTTCCACCCCAACACAACACAACACAACAACGCATCTACACGTATGTCTGTTTTTTTACAACATCTTACGACCTACTCTTCGAAGTGCTTCCATATGCACCGTATTTGCCAGATTTTTTTCCTATCGATAGCTTCATCTTCCCAAACTTGAATAAATAACTCACTGGATGAAAATTTGCTTCAAATAAAGGACTCAAAACTGAAACAACTTTGTTGGTTTAATTGAATCAAATTACAAAATATTATTTTGTTTTTGGCCGAGAACTTTTTCGAACGACTCTCATAGCATTTGAATCGGTTTGAAACCATCATACTACCAGACTACACTTTTTACACATTTTACATAACAATTTTAACATGCAAAAAGTGTGTGCAAAAATGGTGCCTAAAATTCTCACAAGAAGCAAAAATGTTTGTGCTGATAATTTCAATGCATTGAAAATGCCCCAAACTTATATGAAAGGATAATAACATGTGACGAATTGTGGTTTTTTAATTATGATCCCGAAACGAAGCGCCAATCCATGCACTGGAAGAGCCCAAATTCATCGAGAGCCAAAAAAAGCTCGAATGAGTAAATCAAAATTCAAAGCAATGATGATTGTTTTTTTCGATATTCAGATTGTGCGTCTTCACTGGGTTCCTGAAGGGTCAATCAACATTACTAGTTTCACATTTTTGTTGAACTCCGTGAAAGAATAAGAAAAAACAACCGAATTGTGGAAGGGCAAGTCATGGGTTCTCTACCAAGACAATATGCTGGCTCATTCCGCATTGTTTATCAAGAGGTTGCCTAGAACAGTTGCCTAGTCCGTAGCTAACAGAAGACTTCCAGCACTGTTTCGAACAATGGAATATTCACATGGACGTTGTAGGGATAGAGGAGGGGTGTATATTGAAGGTGATAAGTGCTGTTTAGCAGCGAATCATCCGGATTTTCTTCCTGTCTATTCTTGTTTTTATTTCTATAATTAATTAATCGAAATTCCTAAATTTTTGTTTCTCGTCACTAGCTTAATATTATGGTTGTTTTTCTTAACTGTATGTAGTTATTGGGCAATTTCGTGAAACACATGGATTTTGTGTTCTTAAGGGTTATATTCAATCCGTCGAGTTTGCTGATTTTTCTTATCCTTTTCGTCATTCTTGTAGATCCTCGTTATTTTCCACTAATACGACTGTGCCATCGGCCTTATTTGATTAATAGGAATTTATACACTTTACTACCACGTCAGATATTTCTCCTCGAAATTTTTCCTGAATGATGACATATTGAAAAGTGTCGGTTCCTCCTCGTTTTATGTGTATGTCTTTTGTGTGTGTGTTTTTTTTTAATGGAGATCTTCAATCCTATGATTATCTGCCCTATTCGTCAGATTTGCCTCTGGGTGACAATTTGCTATTTGTGAAACTTATATTTAAATAAAAATAAATGGTTAATGTTATATTATGTTCAAATATTTTCCTTACGTTCTTTAAAGATATTTTTTTACTGCACCTAAAAATACCTTGAAATAAATAATTATTAAATACTTACCAAGAAAACAATATTAAAGTTATCTATAAAGTTGTCGTATACTGTTTCTATTTCGTATTATTTAAACCACCGTGCAATGCTATATTCCGAATAAATCATTACAACATATTACGTTGATTAATGGCAGATCTGGCTGTAACAATAAACCACGACCTCCGCAAGACCAAATTGAAATCGTAATTAATATCGCCGAAAAACCTGTTGAGTGCTGACCGTGAACTTGACAGGATTTCTTGCTTACGGCGTTGGTGACCGCGCCCATCCAGAACAGGAAGCTCTCAGATGGTTTACGAGTTTTTGTTTTTCAGGAAATTGCTCGATTTTTTTCCGATTGGTATTTTTCGATTTTTGCAACATCGTAAGAATTATAGGCGCAGTTAAGTTAAGTATCGTGGTAATATTAAAGTTACATTTAAGCGTAAAATATTGTTTTTAAGCATCAATATATGAGGGGATATTGATGATTAGTTGAACTTGAATACTCTCAGTAAAGGAAAATAAATTACAATGCTATGGAAATATGTTGATGAATTACGAATTATGGAAGACAATGGCAAGAGCTTTTTGTGGTTTTTGACAGTAATCGTCATGAATATTTGGATTTGGGGGATAGGTATCATAGTGTCATTTTTTAAGAAAACCAATAGAATTGTTTCTTCAAATATTAGAAGTATTACTTTAAAAATATTAGAGGTATTTATTATTAATACTGGGACGGGTTTTTCGGTCTTCTATACGCATTTCTAACTCTTGTGTTGGGGACTAGCATGCGGTAGAGCTTCGATACCTAATCTCAGTTGTTTGAGAACGTTTACTGGGCATATTACAGTTTCCCATTTTCAAAAATCTGTTTAATAAAAGGAGATAGAGCGGTTTTAAAATTTGTATAAGTATTCTGTCTATTTTTCTTGTTTTTCTTGTTAATTATTTAATTATTATATAATTAACATATAAATATTTTTATAACAATTTAAATCCAAATTAAGAAGACCAAATTAATTGTGTAAAATATGTTTATCTGCCCGTTTCCCAATAAAAATCTTTACGTACGACCTGGAAAATAATGGCAATGCAAAGGCAAAGGACGGACTGCTGGAGCAATAAAATAATAAAATAATAAAAAGAGACATCACTTTTTGTGACACGTGTCCCATGAAGCCAGCGCTTTGCAATAAATTGATTTTATTTGCCATAATTTTTATGATTTGTATTTTATATATTCTGCAATTTTTAAGTAATAAACTCTCTTTTTTCTATAAAATCTTGTTGTATATGTACATTTTCGTTATTATAATTATGTTTTTGAATACATGAATAATTGTTTGCATTTTAATTTGTATTATTATCTGATAACTTCATCTTTACTTACAAGAAGAATAACAACATATATATATATATATATATATATATATATATATATATATATATATATATATATATATATATATATATATATATATATATATATATATATATAATTTTTTTAAAGTATTTTTTATCTTGAAAAAGGTGACTTTGTATAAGGAAAATGATTTTATTTAGAAAAAAAATATAAAAACAGTAAGAGTCGTTAGGTAGACAAAACGTCTTCCAATTCAACGAAAAAGATTGTTGGCGCCGACTGAAGACGGGTTTTGCCGGCATCGCGTTTTTTTATGGAACAGTATCAAATATACATTTCATAATTATTTTGTTCGTTTATTATTGAACTATTAGAGCAGACATCACAAATAATTAAATAGTCATGGGAAATTATTTTGAGAAAAATTGGCCGGAAGGTGGTGATGAAAGGTAATATGGTTACCGTGTTGAATGATATTAAAGATCTTGATATAGTTACCCGCTTAAGCAGCTTTCGGATGGGAAAATCTTGCAATGTTTTGATCACATCATGAGAAGAAATGATATCAACCTGGAAAAGTTATTTGTAGAGCAAAGTTAATGGCAGGAAATTTCGAGGACGAAGAGAAAAAAGATGGATGGATCAAACTCGCCACAAAATCAGATTGCCGTCGGGTGAGATGGCGCTGCATGGCGGAAATTGACATACAGATGCATAAAAGTTTTGGGTCACGTTGCTCTGTCATGAGTTCGACAACTGGTGAGAGAATTGAATACCTTAAGAAAGAAGACGGAATATCAATGGGAGAAATCACAAAATGGCTTCAGAAGTTAGTATATAAGACAACAAATTTTCCCTTAAACAGCTAACAGAGCGAATTAAAACTGGGAAAGAAGTGGGTTAAACAGAGTTCCACGATAGGCAGTATATAGAAACTTAGATAAGAGATATGTGTGCTTAAAGTTGAAAAAGGCTTATACAATACTCGGCGAACTATATAAGAATATATAATATTGCTTCCAATGAGTTCATAGTCAGTGAAGGTTTAAAACATGACAAAGTATTTTCACCAGCGCTATTTAACATAGTGATGGATGGTGTCATAAAGAAATTGACTAATGATGCGAGCATAATTTATGTAGGACATATATATTTGGAGCCAGCCTGGATAAAGGAGTGTGTTTTTTGCAGACGACCGTGCGATTCCAGCCAATACTGGACAAGAGGTGAAACGAAATTTTTAAATTTGGACAGCATCCTTATTAAGAAGAAATTTTCAACCAAAATCATGAAGCTAGGAAGAACAACAGAAAATCTGGATACCGAAATAAATGTTATTGACAAACTGTTATTTTATTAGGACTTATTATTAGAAATTTTGTAGATTAAAAAAACTCAACGCCATGCATGTATGGTAATATATTATTTATGATCTTCTTGATACAAATGTGATAAAAAGTATGTGTATAACGAATTTTAATAACCCATGAAGTAAACACATAAATAAATTTTGGTTCAATAAAATGTAATATATTTAGAAATTAATATATTTACATTGGAATCATTCATTGATTAGATAATTCTTGATATAATGGTGAAGTCAATTTTTAAAGCAAATAGCTCAGCAGTATAACAACCTGTCATGAATTCATTGATCATACATATTTGTTTGCAGAATAATCGAGGAATAATCGTTTAACATTGGCAGAGAAAATAAAATGTTTTTTTTCTGAATTTCCTTTGAAATAAAAAAAACACAGTTTCTAAAAAATGCCTATAAAAAATCGTTGATATTTTATTTTATTTGTTTTCCTCTGACATTTTGAAATATTGTCTGGATATATCAACAATTGTACACAGCATCGTATATATTTTAGTGTTATATCAAACATACATTCTGTTATAATGAGAAATAATGTTGAACGTTTCAAGTTGTTCAACTCTCTGAAAGCTGTTACTCTGTCAATGTTTAAATATACTGAAATATTTCGTTTAAGGTTGCACCCTTATTAGATTATGCGTATATATGAAAATATTTGAATTATACTTTGTTATTATAAAATATGTTTAGAGGTTTATGTTAAATATTAGTTAATGAATTCTGGCTATGTAATTAGTAATTAGGTTCAGTTTGTCATTCTACTAGGTGAGTTTTCAATTGGGTGGCAATTCCCATGCCGGGAAGGGGATCTTATGCTTCCAATGAGTTTAAACTGCAGGAGTTCTTCTCAAGCTTGTGGCCTTGCCTAGCTGTTCATTAGAAAATTCATTAGAAATTAGGTAGCATTCTAACCTTTCGATATTCAGAGGAAAATGGACAATTCAAATGTTGGCCTCGTCGAAATCATAATGTGTGTTACAGTGTATATGTACAGCTGCAATATGGGAAGTACAACGAAATAGTTACATTCTAAACTTAAGGGTACGGTAAGAGTATGACAGTATAATGAGATTCATAATACATTTTGGTTATTATGTTATGAGATTATTTGTGTTGCATATGTCAAAAAAAGATATTCTCTCTCGACATTGAGGAAAAGCATCTTCAATCTCCTATTTTCAATATATCCGTCTATAGTTTGACTTCCTCTATAGTCCCTTCTGCGATATTGTCTACCTTCGAGTCTCTGTCTACCAGTCTCTCCAAGCACGAATAATTGAAACAATCTTTTTTCTATTTCACCTCAAGTTTCTGTAAAAATCGCTTTTTAATGATAGTTAGGTTGTTTTCAAATCACTAGTATTTAACTTAAGTGAAGCCTGCACTTTAAGCCTTTAACTTTATTGGTTATCTATGCACAATCTTATAATTACTCAAGTCCAATGATCTCTCGCGAGTACAAAAAAATATTTAGATCATTGAACTTTTAGAAATATCTGTAGAGGAATGTCCACAGTTTTGGTAATATATCTAATATTACTATATTGCTAGTAAGGGTATAGAGAAGAACGTAACCATTACGGTGCAGGCATATATGTGTCTGTCTCTCTACCAACTACTTCGAGCCTCATGGGCATGCCCGAAAATTAAGCATGCCAATTGCACTAAACATACCTCATGCCAATTCCCCCACTAGAATCGCGACGCTTGCGCACAACGGGTCGAGTAGTAGAAAAAAAGATATAAGCAGTTGATTGCTGTCTCACTTATTTCATGGCACGTCCACTTACAGGCGATAGTAATATAGAAGTATTAGATATATGCTTTTGATCGTCAAGAGGCATGCATCTGTTGAAAGGTTAGACCCATGCGTTGTTGAACATGAGGCATGCAAGGACGTACGTGAAATGTCATGACCCTTCTTACCCTGTGTTTGAATGCGTGTGCTAATGCATGTTGAGTGGCAAGTTAAATATGTGTTGAAACGCATCTTGAATGAGAAAGTTGAACAAGTGTGGACATTCCATATGAAAGGCGAGACATTTGGATATACTCAATTTTCAATATATTTCAGTTTTGACTAACAAGATTTTGTTTAAGAGAAAATCATGTTAGTCGATTTAATTTAGATAGAAATATTAAAAGAACATTCTTTAAAGTGTCCTAGATAAGCGTTAAAACAGAAACTGTGTAGATAATAAATAATCACCTGAGTAGTAATTGAGTTGTGATAAAACCGCATATTTTACCACTGGAAGCTTACGTGAAGCACCAAGTACTCCCTATTTGAACTGCCATTTGAGTGTTTCACATTGTTCAGGTGTCTTTTCTTTTACAAAAATACTATAGTTTTTTATTCATTTATTTTTATTTATAAAGCTATTTACAACCTCACTTGTTACCAAGCAGTTACAACAGGAGCAGCAGAAACTACAGGAGCAGCTACAGTTTTGCCGCTGACAATGCTACCAGATGGTCCAGCAACAACCGTGTCGACAACAGATTTGGCAACAACTCCAGAAACAACTGGAGCAGAATAAGCTGATACTACTGGAGCCGAGTAAGCTGATACTACTGGGGCTGAGTAAGCTGATACTACTGGAGCAGAATAGGCAGAAACAACTGGAGATGAATAAGCAGCTACTACAGGAGCGGCATGGGCAACTGCTGATGGAGCGGCGATATAGGATGTAACTGCTGGGGCAGCAGCAAGAACAGGAACAGTCTTGGCAACAACTCCTACGCTTTCTTCTTGAACAATTTGACCTCCTGGTGCAACGGCAGAGATGACGCTGCCGTCAGGGCCTACTACGGTGGTTCTAGTGCTAGGTCCTTGAAGGATTTTAGCGGATGGAGCGAGAACGACACCGGCATTAGCAGCGGCCAAAACGACAAAAAGAACAGCGAAAAACTACAACAAAATGATAATTTTTACAATATAATTCAATAAAACAGTTTACAGTGTTACTTACGAATGAATTCATGGTGCTTTGGGTTTTTTTAAGTGGATGTAGAATAACTGATAAAAATACATTTGCGAATGTTATATTTATACCCCTGAATTTAAAGTCAACCTTGCGGTGGTCATGACTACTGGTTTACGAGACCTGGTTTCTGATGACATTTTTGTATTTTTTGCATATATATTCAATTCCGGTACTGGTTTCATTGTTTTAAAATTGGGCGGGTAAATTGAACTATTCATTTAATAAAATTAAAAAGAAATTAAAAGATTATCAGCCTAGTTATAAATAAAATTTGATTAAATATTTAATGAATTATTATGTATATTCGGGTTGTCCGAAAAGTTCGTAAGGATTTTGCATTAGTTGTTCTTTAAATACTTGTAAATAAAAATTTGTTAGATTAGTAATCATTATTTAGATATTATAACGTTTTCATCCAGATTCGCTTTAATTTGCTTTCAGTTAGTCAAATTGGCGCAAATTGGAAATATTGATGTATTTCTTGCATTTACGCTACATTAAACCACAGCCTCTTGTGCGCAAAATTGCCATGGCAAAATTGCCATGCCAAAATTGCCATTGCCATGCTATGGTTTTAATCTAGTGAAATCGTTTCTAGATTGTAGAACTCAATATATTTCCGTTAATCATGTAAACTCGTCTAAAGTGAATGTTCTTTCTGGTGTGCCTCATGGACCAGTGTCATTGTTCTTTTTTGTGTAGACATCTGATATTTCGCGTTCTGTTCAGAACATAGAAGTGCAGGTTTATGCTGATGACATACAATTATATTTCAGTTTTCCTCCACATGAATACTTTAGAGCTAATAATATAATTAATAATCCGTTAAAGAAACTTAAAATATTCTCATTAGCACATAATCTGAATTTAAACTCTTCCATATCTAAATGTATGCTATTTTGTAGTAAATTTTGTATAAAAAACTATATTTTTTAAAGACGAATCTTTCAATCTGTTGACAGAGAGAAGTTGGGTTTTGTAGATTGTGCGCAAAACTTGGATGCTATTTTGGATTCGAAGTTACGTTTTAAAGATATCCAAAGTATCCAAGTTAATTCGTAAACTTCGTCACTTTTGCGCCTTAAATTATGTTATGTTAACAGACACATTTTAAACCAGACTTTAAAAAAACTATTATCAGAGTTGTTGGTACTTTCTCAGTTTATTCACTGTGACTTCCTTTATTTTCCATATATCGATTCTACAGACAGAGGCAGAATACAACGGGTGCAGAATGCTTGTTGTCTTATCTTTGGACTTCGAAAACGCGATCATATCTCTCAAAAGATTAATGAGCTAAAGTGGCTTACTATGGATTACAGATGTCAGCTTCACATGGTTAACTATTAAGATATTAAATAGACTCCCCAATATATTTAAACTTTTTAATGTTAACAAGTTCAAATACAAAGTCAAGGAATGTCTATTACTTCAACAGCAATAATTGCTAATAATTTTTAAGATTATCGTTTTATGGGCTTTCTTATGGTGTTATAATAATATTTGTTAGAGTATGTGTGTGAGGCATGGGTAATAGTAATTTTATTGGTGTGTTGTTTTTTTTATCTCTAAGGATTATGATAGGCAGGTTCTCTGTTCCTTCTCTGTTCGTTTCTTGATTAACTTGATTGAGATGTAAAGGTGCATTTTTACAATCGGCCTTATTAGAATCAGTCTCTCTACTTTAACAAGTAATATATGAAATTATGTGAAAATAATATATACGATATTAACTGAAAAACTAATTTATACTGAATTAAATCCAGCTATTAAGTCGGTAGGTTTAAAATGTTTTAAAACATTCCTGTTTGTTCCTTGGTTTATTCCTTGATTAATTTGGCTGAGATATTAAGATACACTTTCACCGTTTCACTCATTATACCATCACCTCTGCTGGAATCAGTTTTTTCTTAAACAAGTAATTTATCATATCATGTAAAAATGATATATCTATCTGTTTCAGTCAAAAAGTAAAATACACCGAAATAGATCTAGCTAATATGTCGATAGGTTTAAAACGTTTTAAATATCTTTGTTCCTTGGTTTATTTCTTCATTGACTTGGCTGAGATATTAAGGTGCACTTCCGCCCTTTCACTGTATACATGCTGCCCTGGTAGAATTACTGATTCTACTTCATCAAGTAATTCATCTTATCATGTGAAAATGATATATGCAATAATAACTCAAAAACGAAAATGTACCGAATAATATCTAATTACGAAGTCGATAGGTTTAAAATGTTTTAAAAATCTCTGTTTCAGGGTTCATTATTAAGGCGCACTTTCGCCGTTTCACTATATACCATCTGTCCTGTAAGAGTCAGCCTCTACTTAAACAAGTAATTTATCTTATTATGTAAAAATATATATATACAATAATAACTTAAAAACTAAAATACACCGAAGAACGGTATCCAAACAAAAAACAAGTTGTGTGCTGTTTACGGAGAGGGTTCTGTTGTTCAGGGCGGAGATTTTAACCTCGAAGAATGGCATCGCTCTGGTCATCCTTCAAGAACTGATGTGGTGGAAATAAAGGTTGTAATAGCCGAAAATCTACAGACCGCGGTCCGTGAGGTAGCAGATAAGTTAAATATTGGCAAATTTTCGACCACTTGAAAAAAATGGTCTGTCGATACAATGTGTAGGTCCCTCAAGAACTTAGTTGAACGAAATCTGTTGGACCGAATCTCTCCACGCTATCTTTTCTGCAAGAAAATTCTGATTACATTCGTAAGGCGGATGGTAACTGGTGATGAAAATTGGATTCTGTACAACAACGTGCTACAAAAAAAAAATCACGGGGGTTATTAATTGCCTCGGACCACCGTCCCTTAAACTCCCTCCAAAATTGTTTAAATGGGAAATATTTTAAAACAAAAGAAGGGGTGAAAAATAACATGTTGGCATTTTTTGGCAATAAAGATGCCAATTTTTATCAAAAAGGCATTATACCAGATGTGGCGGTTAATAATTTTTAATTTTTTTAAGAGATTGCGCTGGAAATGACGGTTGATCTAATATTCTATGTCTAACATTATATGTCTATGTCTAATCTAATATTTTATGTCATTTTGTTGCTCCGACAATACCATTCAAAACGCGATTAATGTTGTAGACATGTCGAGTTTCAAACCAAATAAAGAGCATTTGCGACTCCTTTTCTTATTTAATCAAAAGAAAAACCCTTTCATTTTCTTAGCTAGATCAGAGAATATAGTATGATGTTTGTCATAGGTTACAATAGGTTTTTAAACCAAACATTGACGAACTGTGGTGTGAGGTATTTTTATGGAGCATCGTCCAGATTCTTGAGTCGTAGGCACACTATTCTATTGCACAAACTTTTTAAAATACCTGAACAATATTCCTCTCAAATATTCTGGTTATTTGGGATATATTTTAACATTCTTTTCTCAATATTAGTTCCATTATCGGTATTTAAAATGGTTACTCTTCGTGTTTTCGATTGGCTTATTTCAATTTCATTATGCTCAATTTACGTAAAATATTCATTCAAGGGTAACGGAACGGAATTTGCTATCGTTCAACTGATGGAGCCATTAAACATTGAGTTTTTAGATAAGCTCAGAAGCTTAAAGATATTGAAAAATCATAACAGTACATTTGTACATTCAGTACATCATAACAGTACATTTTGGGCTTCATCACCGCAACTTGTTGTCAAGTGACGGTTCTTACAATTATAATCTTCATTTTATTCACATTTGTGTTGAGATATATCTTTCTCATCAAAAAATCCCTTTATTTATCATCGGCTTTCCAGATAGTAGGCTTCATAAATATTTGATGGTTTTTTTTTCATTTTTGAACAATAAATATTTGTCGAAATATTTAACATTTTTCAAAAAATGTTAAGGCTCATTGCATACAAAAAAGCGTTTAATGGTAAGAACATTTTTATATCTGTTGGCTTAAATTTGAATTAAATTGGATATAGCGAGGATAGAGCGAAAGTCTATCTAGCCTAAAAGTGCAGGTGCACTGTGCAGGTGCAACAGCAATAGGTGAAAATATTGTAATAAAGATAGTCAAGTTCAAGCTTATGTTGTTCGAGAGAAAAACAAAAATTATGGGTACAAATTTTAATATTTCTTTTTACTAATACAGCTATCTACATTTACATTTTTACCAAGCAGTTACTACTGGAGCAGAAGCAAGTACAGGAGCAGCTACAGTTTTGCCGCTGACAATGCTTCCAGATGGTCCAGTAACAACAGTGTCGACAACAGATTTGCCAACAACACCAGAAACAAATGGAGCCGAATAAGCAGATACCACTGGAGCAGAATAAGCAGAAAGAAGGGGAGCAGAATAAGCTGCTACTACGGGAGCAACAGGGGCTGAAAGTACAGATGGAGCGGCTACATAGGAAGCAACGGCTGGAGCGGCGGCAAGAATGGGGGCAGTCCTGGCAACAACTCCTACGCTTTCTTCTTGAACGATTTGCCCTCCAGGTGCTACAGCGGAGATAGCGCTGCCATCAGGACCAACTACAGTAGTTCTGGTGCTGGGTCCTTGAAGGATTTGAGCAGATGGAGCGACAAGTACACCGGCATTAGCAGCAGCCAAAACGGCGAAAAGAGCAGTAAAAAACTGTAATACAAACAACATTATTACTACTGAATAAATAAATATATAAAAACATGTTTTTTTTTCAATTCCTTATTCTAAAATTCAAAGCGAAAAACTACAACAACAAAAGGAAACATTTTGTAAAATATTTTGGCTCTTATATATTGGGGTATTTTATTTATTTCCCATTAAATGTTTTGAAACATATTTCCAATGTTACTTACGAAGCAGTTCATGTTGTTTATTATTTCAATTGGGAGTAGACAACTGATAAAAATATCATGACGAATTATGTATTTATACCCACCTCTTTATACTTAGCCTTGTGACAGACCTGACTACTGGTTTACAAGATTTGGTATCTGATGACATTTTTGATATATTTTCATATGTGAGTTTTGCTCTAGGCATAATTATAGAATTTAAAGGAAATGAAATATAAAGTCGAAAATACGATTGGAAGTATGTTTTTTTCCAAATAAATATTTTTATATATTATTTAAATATTAACGAATTATTTCTATTGATTGTTTTTATATCGTAGAAATATATTTTTTTTGTAGGACTATAAAACCAACAAAAAACTAAATAAGGCGCCAAGATTTAGAGATGAAGGAAGCAAGTAAGGAAAAAGGAGGAATAGATAGACAGAATCGAGGAGATGGGAAAAAGAAGAGAGAGAGAGAGAGAGAGAGAGAGAGAGAGAGAGAGAGAGAGAGAGAGAGAGTGGGAGTGTGTGTGACGGTTTGAGGTGTTTGAGATTTAAGATGTGAGGTTTAGTGTAAGTTGTCTGTAAGTATAATCGAAATATTTCTTTATGATTTTCAGAAGACAACTTCAGGCTGGCTATCTATTTTAAGCTATATTACTGTTCAAAAGTCATGCATGTTTCTATAATAGTAGTATTAATATAAGTAATAGTATAAGAATAAGTAGTTTAGAAATACTAGATTAACGGACCAACTATCACCACTTCTATTTTACACTGCGCAATTCACAAGATCTCTTGCATATATTATATAAAATCTTTTTAATGAAATTCCTCAGGACTATAAATACTTTAATCCTGACTGATTTAAAAACATTTATTACATTCACTTATTTGAAGAGCAATTTAAAGGATTATGCCTGTGTGTGTGATTCTCTTTTGACCCAATTACTGTTTTGTTTATATTTTTTGATATTTGATTCTATTTATTACCTATATATTTAAAGGTATATATAAAATAGCAGCCTTAAATCCAGTTACCTTGCGCCGAACTTCAGTTTCATTATAATCTAAATTAAGCGAAGTCGATATTTGGGTGAGCGGTAAAAGGGATATCGGATAAAAAAAATATATGTACAATCAGTTGCATTTAAGATGAACACACCCCCACATTTTCGATATTTGAAGGAATACAAATTTGAATTTTTGCACAGTGATACAAATTGATGGGTGACATTTTTTAAGATACTCAACTGAAATCTGAACCTTAAACTCAGCCGACTACGAATTCACAAATAGCGTCAATTCTGGAAATTTTGCTTCGCGTTAGAGATATCGAAAAAAGTTATTAGAAAAAGTTGTTCACAATATTATTCTAACTTCATGTGCAGATTTTCATGACAAAATTAGCATTTTTAATTTTGCCACTATTTTAATCTATACATAAAATTATTACAACAGAAACGTAAAAGAATGGAAAAATGTATTCGAATAGACGGAGAACTAGTTAAGAGAGATCACATTTGATAGTTAATTATTTGTCTTATGAAAATTATTGTTGTATACTTTTTCCTAAATTTGATCAATTACCAAAAATTGTTTTCTCATAATAATAAAATAATTATTCCTTTGTAAAAGCAATTTATTATGCTAAAATATTTCAATATATGACACTATTAAATTGACAATGTGTCAAGTTTTTACTTTATATGGCACACTACTTATCAAACTAAAAAATAAACTTGTAATAATTTTGTGTATAGACTAAAATAAAAAAAAAAATAAAAATGCGAATTTTGTCATAAAACTCGGTATATGGGGCTAAAATAATATTATGAACTTTTTCTAATAACCTCTCTCGATATTTCTAACGCGAAGTAAAATATTCAAGATTAACCCTGTTTGTGAATTCGTAGTAGGTTGAGTTTAAAGTTCAGATTTCAGTTGAGTATCTTAAAAAAGTAACCCATCAACTTGTATAACTGTGCAAAAATATTCAACTGTATTCCTTCACATAGCGAATAGCGAATATATGGGGGTGTCTTCATCTAGGTTCTCGGGTAGAACCGCGTTTTACATTTATAAAATCTCGATGTTTCGGCTTCCACTTTGAAGCCTTTTTCCAGAGAATCTAGTTCATTTACTCCAAGGCCTCAATCTGCCTACTCCTCAGAGTTCACAACTAGAAAAGAACGTGGACGGCGCGACCTCTGTATTAATAGGTGAGGTTGTAGGTGGGGCGCTCGGTTGAGGGGTGGGGGTGAGACGGAAGGTGGACGCTTGACTGGAAGGGTTTCGGATGGGCAATTTGGAAATAAACGGTTTCCATGTATTTGGAACTCTAAGAGTCTAGTCTGAGCCTTCAGAGAGTGCACATCTCTCCGAGAGAAAGTCTAAGTGTGATAAACGATTAAGTGAACGTATAAACCATGGAAAACATGGAGTTAGACATGGAACCTTATAAGGAAATAAACGTTGAGATAAAAGCAAAAGGCTTCATTCCGCTAACCTACGGGATGTTGCACGGCTATTACCTACAGTGTAAAGAGGAGCATCTCCAAGTCATTGAGGACCTGCAAAGGGAAGTCATTGAACTAGGGGAAGAAATCACAAAGTTAAAGAAAGAGGCGAAAGAAGCTAAAGGCGCAAATAAAAGCCTAATGAAGAGCACCAAAAACAGCAAAGCAGCCGCTGATGCTTCTGCTAAGAAAAACAAACAAACCACAAAAATCACGTTACCAACGAAAGTAGATTAAGGAACGCAAAGAACGTTCAAAATTCCAACCTCAGTAAAAGGATCACAGACAATAGTGACCCAAACAGAAAGCTCGGAGGCCGGTACGCAGACTATCGCACTAGAAGATCCACCAAAAACAGTCGAGATCCAGTCGGACCTCGAAGAAGGAAACATAACTCAAGTTTCCGAACAGGATGGATACCAGCAGGCGTCCAATCGAACAACGAAAAGGAGGAGGAAAAAGACGTCAGCTTCCATGGCAAGTCAACCCATGGAAGAATCGATCGTCATTCCTCCATCCACATCGACAACCAGAAATAAAGAACAGCCAATAACAACGGCACCAAAACCAATAAAGAAAGCGGCAACTTCAGCAACTGCCGCCAACACCAAACCAATGGCAATAGTCCTGAAAAACAAATCAGCTTTCCAAGAGGTAATGTGCACCCTCAAGAAAACAAACGTAGCTGTCGGGCCAGCCAAGACGTTAAGAAATGGAGTCCTCATGGCCCCCGTTACCGAAACTAATAGAAAAGCTTTGATAGAGCTTTTCGAGAAGAAAGGGTATGCGTACTCCACAACAGAATCAAGCAACAGGAATCGACATGTCTTAATCAAAGGCCGACTGAACACATTAGAAAGGAACTACAAACATCCGAAGCCCCGCCCACCAGGCGGAGCAGAGTCAACAGCAAATTGAGTTTACACCCGAGTTTACTAGCCACCTGCAGAGAGTAATGGATCAATTGCGTAAGCAATTAGAACCAATTATCAAACAACAATGCCAGTGAAAACTGGTACCAAGGAAACGCGGCCAGCGGAACCCCAAAAGAAGAATTGCGATTTCTATCGTATTATCCACCGTTTCCGAATCCGGAGCAGAGAATCAACTCATTATCCAATTACCAGAGGTCACAACACAGCGTACCTGTCGACACCGAAATAGCGAAGATTTCGGACCAACTAGGGCTAGATAGAAGCCTCATGAAAAGCAAACCAAACTTCAACACCACGGAAGTCAACCTGATTAGAAACATGTAAGCGCCCCAGGGCTAACATAAATCTCTGCCTGAGGAAATGTAAATGGAAATTTGGAACTCTAAGACCCTCTTGACTAAGCAGTCCCTCTTGTTTAAGCAATCTGAATTTTTGAATATATATATATATATATATATATATATATATATATATATATATATATATATATATATATATATATATATTTATATAGTATATTTATATAGTATATATATATATATATATATATATATATATATATATATATATATATATATATATATATATATATATATATATATATTTTATAGTATATATATAGTATTTTTTATATTGTGTTATATTGTTTTATATAGTGTTATTTATATAGTATATATATATATATATATATATATATATATATATATATATATATATATATATATATATATATATATATATATATATATATATACATTTTCACCAGTTCTTGTTGTCCGCCCTGTAGTATACCCTGTAGTATACTTTCCCTGACTGAGGTGTTCCCTTAGTTCAAACAAGGAGAAGATTTTCTCCGACAAAGACATGACCTGCCACAAGAATTATTCTCCATATTGTCTCGTAATCATATAACTTGTCTTTTACCTTTTGCCTTTTTAAGGATCGCATCCCTTGTCTTGAGAATATAACATCCCTTCAATTTACAAATACGAATTACCTCTATATATGTTATTAGTACTCAGCCTGTATTGTTGAAATAATATATGATTACTTATATTTTATTTATGCATACACCATATTGTTTAAATTGTCTATTATTTCTTCTTATTACATTCAATTTCTGCGGCAAATACAAATACCAGTACTGCTTCAATTGTATAATATTTACGTCCTATTGTACATTTTAAATGTCTTAGATTTGCTTATATTGATTTATATTAATTTTAATACTTCTAACTTACAACCCTAAATTTACGTCTGCTAAATAGGCTGTATTACTGATGCGGCTTTATCCGTCTCAAATTCTTCTTCTTCGTAGTTCGTGGATCGTCTATATAGATAGTAAATATTTATATATATAAATATTATATATATATATATATATATATATATATATATATATATATATATATATATATATATATATATATATATATATATATATATATATATATATATATATATATATATATATATATATATATATATAGTATATATATATATATATATATATATATATATATATA
>JARFXV010002266.1:0-64689 GCA_031761425.1 Cosmopolites sordidus
CCAGAATTGAAACAACAAGAACTGGTAAAAATGCAACTAGCCCATATGGAACTGGTGAGCGAGAGAATAGAAGTGACAGATTGGTTGATTTTGCTGAAGGACAAGAACTTTATGTTATGAATTCGTTCTATAAGAAAAATATCAGCAAAAAATGGACATAGAAAGTCCATCTGGATGCACAAGTAAAATTGATGACATCATGACCAACGATAAAAAATATTTTATAATTGTACTGTCCTTAACAGTGTTAATGTTGGAAGCGACCACCGAATGGTACGAGCAAGAGTTAGGATTAACTGTCGAGGAGAGTGCGAAAGAATGATAAATCATAGAGGGGCAAAGTATATTCTGCGAAATTGCTGGAAAGGGGCAGCGATTTTGAGATTATTTTATTGAACCGCTTTGCTGTGTTACAAGATCCGGAGGTGATAGAAATATTAGTTCAATATGAAAGAAATCACCAACAATGTGGTTCAAAAGGCTGCTTCAATAGCACCAGAAGAAAAATGTCTCAGACAGACAAAAATCTCAAGTGCGACCATTGATTTAATGAAGAAACGATGGACAATGAGAAATACAGAGAGTCCTTTTGGCAGGACGAGTACGTTGAGCTCTGCAAAATTATAAGAATACCTATCAGAGAGGACACGCGTCGGTTCAACATACAGCTAGTGCAAAAAAATCCTGGAAGAAAACAAAGGAATTAACAAGGCTGAACAGAAGTTGAGAAAGAAAAGATCGCAAATGTATGCCTTAATACGTGAGGATGACACAGTGTGCAGGACGCGTACGTAAATGTTAGAGGTTGTCAGAAAATTTTATTCCTAGTTATTTGAGGATCAGAACCAATCAAAGACAAGAATACCCACGGAAGAACAAATGCCAGATATCCTAGTGGAGGAAGTAACAAATGCTATAGAATCGATGAAAAACGGAAAGGCTCCAGGAAAGGATATGCTAAGGTCTAAATGCTAAAAGATGGGTGGTCGGACGTTACATAAGACACTGAAAATTTATGGAAAGATGCAGAAGTGATCCTTTTACAAAAAAGGAGCACAGGAAGATTTAAAAAACTACCGTCCATTAAGCCTCCTATCAGTAATGTACAAAGTTTTTGATTAAGATTATATCTAAAAGAATATTAAGAAAATTGAATGACGTACAAACAAGAGAACAAGCAGGATTCCGAAGTGGATTTAATACAATGGATCACATCCAGGTTGTACAGCAGGCCATAGAAAGGCACAACGAATACACCATGCCACCGTGTTTTGGCTTTTATCGACTACGAAAAAGCATTTGACTCCATCTCAAAGCATGCCATAATGCTTTGCTTTGCTTTGGCATAATGCATGCCATGCACTGCTTAGCCAGGGGGTAGACAAAGCATATGAAAACTTATTAGGATGGATATATGATGGAGCTACAGCGACAATTCACCTTGATGATCTTGAAGTGGGAATTAATGTAGAACGAGGTGTAAAGCAGGGTGACGCAATATCGCCTATTTTTTTATCGGCTGGCCTTGAAGAAGTATTCCATAAACTGGATTGGGAACAGAATGGTGTAAAGATCAATGGTGCAAACTTAAATCATCTTAAATTTGCAGATGATTTCGTTCTCCTTTCACAAAACTGCAAAGACGCATACAAGAGAGGCTGGCGAACCATTTGGCTTAAAAATAAACCTGAAGAAGAGTGTGGTTATGTTCAATAAATTCGCAGAAGGACAAAAGAATTTCAGTTTTAGGAAGGGATTTCGAGATTGTAGACACCATCTTGGATAGAAAATTTTTTAGGGGGGATACCGCCCGGGAGGTGGAACGGCGTGTGGAACGGAAGTGTGGCTGGCAGGCATTTAGCAGGCTCAACATAGTGTTTAAGAGCAGACTCCCACTTTGCCTGAAAAGAAAAATCTTCGTTCAGTGCGTCCTGCCCGTTATGACATACGGAATTGAAACCTGGACACTCACATCGCAATCAATTCAAAACCTTCGGGTAGTACAGAGGGAAATGGAAAGATGTATGCTTGGCATTACAAAACGAGACAGAAAGCCCTACGCATGGATCAGGGAACAAGCGAAAGTGTGTGACATCATTGGTAGAATAAAGCAATTGAAATGGAGATGAGCAGACCATATAGCGACACGATGGAATGACAGATAGACCAAGACAATCCTGGAGTGGATACCGCTTGATTACGAACGTCCGCGAAGAATGGGCTCGTGGAAAAAGATATTAAAACGAAAGGAAATACACCCGCGCTCCACGTTGGTGTTTTCCAACGCTTGCTGGCTCCAAAGCGCCAGCAAGCGTCTGCCAGGACCGGTTTCTGTCCTTAAGTCGTCATCAGCTGTGCTCAGGCTGAACGCCTGGAGAACGGATAAAGAGAACAACTAAAGTCATGACCATATAAATCGGCCATGTCGAACGGCGGCTGCAATCACAGGCAACTCTGCCATCCTGTGGTAAACGACCGCGACAGATAAACTGTGCGGGACCTTTCGTGGCCCGTCTAACCTCGGGTAAGTACCAGATCTGCTCAAAAATAATGATAAAGTGGGTTCGTGGAGAAATATATTAAAAACAACGAAAATACACCCGCGCTCCACTTTGGTGCTTTGTCGTTCCCTCATCTGCCATTCAAAGCGCCAGCAAGCGTCTCCTAGGATAGGTTTCTGGCCTTAAGCCGTCATCAGCTGGGCCCAAGCTGAACGCCTGGAGAGCGGATGGGATGGAAGTCCTGGGAAATTTTGGAAAAGACTATTTCTAAAATTCCTTCTGATCATCGAAAAATCCTATTGGGTAATTTCAACGCCCAACTAGGGAAAGAAAGGGACAGAAAAACAATCGGCAGTTTTCCCGCTCATAAATGGACCAACCATAATGGCAGAAGATTGGTTGAACTATGCTCGCATTTTACTCATTTTAAGAAGAAAATAACAAAACAAAAGACCTGGAGATGCCCAAACACGTACATGGGTGAATTTCAAATTGAGCATGTTGCCATTTCGTACCCCAATTATAAAGAGATTTTGAATCAAGTTTCAAGTTTCATTTATTGTTCATTCAAACCATTTCTAGAATTCGGAACAGTTCATCAGAGGTCCAAGAACACATTGTCTTATTCGCAATCTGAAGCATTGTCGACTGGGTCACACCAAATTTTGGCATCAATTTTCTCAAAGACCTGCTGAGGTCCTCTGAAAATGAGATCATAAGATCTTTATAAACTGTTGAAGTCCTTGTCGTTCGATCTTTTGAATGGTATTTCTTTGCCGGGTTGGCAGAACCTTCTCCTCCAAAGTAGAACATTTTGTAATATTCTAATAAACGTGTAATCTCGGGCACTTGAAGAAGCTTTCCGCTTATATCTTAATATGCGATCGTAAGTGTTTGGCCATTTTTAAGTTTATATTGTAAATGTACCTTTGAATCTCATGATTTTGTTCGGGTCCGATAGGGAGGTATAGTGTTTTTGAAAAAATTGACACTCTTATTTTTAAACGAATAGCAAAATTTATTGCTTTATACATTAGTGGTATATTGCCATTAAAGTATCCATAACACAGTTAGGTGAGAAAAATCAAATCAAATAGGTGGCGTCCATTTTTGTCGAGGCATTCTTGTAGACGGGTAGCAAAATCGTCCATACTCCTTTCAAGCATGGCACGAGGAATCCTTTCAATTTCACGAGTTATGGTTTCGGAAAGAGCTTCAAAAGTTTGCGGTTTGTCTATGTAAACTTTGGATTTTAAGTAGCCCAGATTTTAAGTAGCAGAGGTTGATCATGTAGTTCTCCCAGGTCTCAACGTGCAGTTCCAGGTCTCAATGACCTTATTTGAAATTTGTTCACCCACTTCATAATGGTATCGCGTTTTGGACGCGACCATGCCGACCAACAATAAAATGATTTCAAAATAGTCGTTGTGTGGGCACAACAGAACGACCAGTTTCAATAAAAGTGTTGTAAATAAACACGCGATGTGTCACAGACTATGGCTCTATGGCAACTGAGATAGCATCCCGGATTGAGTAGATATTATTCATCCTAAAAACATTCACTCGACATTGCCGTGCGTAACAATCATTTTAAAAATACCATAACTCACTGCCGGACCCTGTATTTTAGTACTATTACAATTTTAATTACAAACAATAAATCATATTGGAGAATACTGATATTGATAAATAATATAAAATAGAACAATCTTCTAATATTACAAAACATTGTATTATAATGTATCACTAAACCGCTGTCTTAACAGGTATTATATAACAAATTATCCATCTGAATTTCCTGGCTCAATCATATGTTAACACTAACAACTGGTTTAATCACAAATCAGATTTGAAACCTCGAGGGAACAACGACACCTGGTGGTCGCCACATTCGAGCCATTATATTCATTAATTGGATAGCTTGGCTGAAAGCTTGATTAATTGATATATTTTAACATAAATATCGGATTTTCATTAAAAATGTAACACTTAAATAAGCAATAAAATTGCCTTTTTATTGAAAATCAATAGTTTTTATAAGAAGCAGCTGTAAATATTGTAATAAAAGGTTTAATAAATTGTATTACTATTTAATAATAGGATGATATTTAAGGAATATAGAAAATTTGGGTTTTCGAAATAAATGTTTTCGTATCAACCTATCTAATCAACATCCAGTATATAGGTCTTACTTTCCTTTTTTAAGTTTTCTCTTTCTTGGGCAATTTGTGTTCATTTTGTTTCAGCTTGTTTCTTAAGGGAATGGAACGGTATATTACATCTGATGAAAATAAAATTATTTCGTAGAGAAAAAAATATCAAAGTTAGGTATTGAGGTTTGTTTCTGATCAGTCTATCAGATAGGTGGCTACCACGCGCTGCGGCGCCACGGTCGCGCGCTGTTGCTTAGTTCCCTCTTCCTTTATTATTTCTTAATGTTCTTACCACATAATCTTTCAATCTATCGACATATTTCACGTGCTAATACGGATTATTTATATTGGTACACTGGGTTACATCCAAACAATAATGAAGGTTTGATATTATTTGAGTTTTACCGTTTCTGTGAAGATCGTGTTAGAGAGTTGTCTTAGTTCTTTACCCTACTTTTTTATTGCTTTTACTCTGTTTTATTTAATTTTTATCTATTTCTTTAATTTTTAAAACATTATTTATAAATTATGCCGAGGTTGAAAGCGATTAAAAGAAAATTTCATGTAACAGGTACACGTTTCGTTCTCAACCCCAACTTCATCTATTCCTAGTGAGGAGAGAAAGTCTTCTTCATCAAAGAAAATAAAACTGAATGCAGTGACTGATAGTGATAGTGTACTTGGACATTCAAATATTAATTTGGAAATATTTGTTGAAACTGAGACGACGTAAAGGCTTGAAAACAAAGTTTGAATCGATATGTATGATTGAAGATTGTTTGAACCAAGAAAATTTTGGAAATTGCAAATATATTCCATGTGGTAACCAATAGAAAAAAATTTGACTTGGATTGGAATAATTGGAAATCCATAGGACTTGGAAGAGCCGCTGGTGCAACTTAGTCCGCACTAATGGATTTTCCTCCCCTAATTAGAAAATGTATTCCCTTTCAGAAAGTTATTGGTATTGCTCTACAGCAAGTAGCCCAAGAGTTCATGAAAACTGCTGTACAAGAAGCAGTTTAAAAAATGAGACAAACCATAAAATAATGGTTGATTTTGACGGCAGTTAACAAAAGCGAGGACATACCACCCTAAATGACATTATGAGTGCTACGAGTGTAGACACAGGAAAACTCTGGGATGTAGCTTGCATGTTTGTATGTATTGTAATATCTGTAAAGGTTATGCGAAAAACAGTGCGCCTCACAAATGCAAACTAAATTACACCGATGTATCTGGAGGAATGGAGACAGTTGGAGCTAGGAAATTTTTTGAGAGGTCTTTGCCCGAAAGAGGATTACGGTATGTTCAGTATCTCGAATACGGAGACTCTACGGCATACCGGGCTGTAGCTGATGATAAACCCTATGGAAACGCAGTAGAAATTACTAAACTGGAAATGTGGCCATGTGCATTGCATGTGATTGGGCCTAATGAGCACGCGAGCAGAATGAGCAGAATGTGCAGAAGCGATTATGTAAAAATCAAAAAGGAAGAGTACTGGATAATGAAAAAGCAATTCGCGAAAAAGTGCGGCTAATTGGTGCTGTCATTGACGAATTACAATCCTATTATGGCAATGCCATTAAAGAAAACGTCAACAATAATGATGCAATGCAGAAAGCCATGCGATCTATATATTTTTAGAGATTATTTACAAACAAACCGGAATCATGGACTATGCCCTATGGGAGAGAATAGTTGGTGAAACTATAACCAATCAGAATAATCTAGAGCATCTTATAAATACAAACACAGTTTGCCAGAAGCAGTTATGAAAGCAATAAAACCAGTTTTTCGGGACCTTTCCAATAAATCGCCACTTCCTAAGTGCCTTTATGGGAGAACTTAAAATCCCAATGAAAGCTTATCCACGTGATCATTTTTTTTTCGGTAGATCTTGCTTGGAAATCGGACTTCATGATGCTGTAATTACTTTCAACGACGAAGCGGTAGGAAGGCTGAAAGTTTTAGAGAAACTTGAAATAAAGTGCTCAGCCAACAGCATGACATTCGAGACATAGAAAAACTGAAATAGAAATGCCACACGGTACTGCAAAGAAGAAAAATGCAGCTAGGAAGAGGCTTGCCTATAAAAAAGAGAACGACCAGGAGTATCAAGCCGAGGCATTTTGAGGTGAATGGTCTCATACTTAGGTATGATTTTAGGCGGGTATTTTATTTTTTTGCCATTACTAAAAAATTTGGTTTTTTTCAACTTTAAGTACATTTTTAAAATAAACTACAAAATATAGAGACTTGGATTTTTTACACCTTCCCGTATAAATAAGCAACAATCTGCACTAGAATCATAAAAAAAATATAAAAAACATCCTTAATTTAAAATTAAAATTTAATTAAAAAAATAGCTAAAATCGTCATTCAGCGATTAAGGAAATATTTGTACCTGCATGAATCAAAAATTCTCATAAGATATCATGGAGAGAGAAATCAGGGACTGGTCCCCTTAAGATTGTCTGTCCATCTCACTTGAAGTCTTCCTCTCTTTCTTTTGTGTTCCCATGGTCTCCAATATAAGATCGTTTTATTCTATCTTTAGTTTTTCTGTCTTACAGTGTGGCCGGAAAATTTCCATTTAACATTCGCTATTTGTGCTGAGACGTCCTTCATTTTCGTTATGTTTCATATCCATTCATTCTTCTTTCTGTTAGCCAGTCTGACGTTTAACATTTGCCTTTCCATTAATCTTTGTGCCTTCGCGACTTTATCAATGGATATTTTGTAAATGCCAGTAAATTAAAAATATTATTAAATAAAAAAAAATATATCCAATTCTTTTCAGATTAGTTTCTTTGAAAACTAAACATTTACTGTTTAGTGTGAGACTATTCCAAAATGACCTTTATAGTTTCGATTAACTCAGTATATAACCCAAGATCTTTCCCATCTATGATGGGAAAAAAGTGGCCGTGTACACCTAGTATATATACATGGTTGAATCAAACTGGAAATATGGTATACTGTATAACATATCTTGAATGCAAACACTGGTATAGTTTCCCTTCTATTGCGTCCTGGTTGGTTTTTATTATCAAATAGTTACAGTAAAACAACCAAGACAAGACTGGAAGAATAATTGAATTTTAAATTACGGTTAAAAATAGTTGTCCAGTAGGAGTGTCAAAACTTTGAACCGTAATAGCGACAACTCTGGTTGAATTTCAATATGTACCCGAAAACATTATGTAAGATACACGGCTCAATAGGGCGTAGAAATTTAAAGTTGGAAAGCGACCACCCCCACTTTGGGAAAAAATCTTTTATCGTTTATCTTTTCCGACTAAGTGCATTTTTGACATAATGGGTTTGTGAAAAAATATAATTGCAGGGTTTGGGCCGATGAAAATCCACAACTGACTCTTTTTCTCTTTCATCTTTTTCGATGAAGCGTACTTCTGGTATAATGAGTTTGTGAACAAACATAAGTGTAGGAATTGGGCCGATGAAAATCGTTAGCTGACCCTCTCAGTAGTTACCTCTTCATCCTCAGAAAGTCACATTTTGGTGCGGTTTTTGGATTGAAGAAGTAATAGAACCTCATTTTTTGAAGACGATGACGGAAATCGTTTTTCTTTTAATGGTGAACGCTATAAGAATATACTAACAGAACATTTTTAACTTGATCTGATAAATGTGGATATAAACAACGTTTTTTTTCATCAGGATGGTGCGACTTATCACACATCTCACCAGATAATCAATTTATCGTAAGGAAAGTTTCTTGAACCCGTTATTTCGCGAAATGGTAATATTATTTGCCCACTAAGATCATGCAATCTCACGTCCCTGGAAACCTTTTGTAGGGTTATGTTACATTTCCGGTTTACAGAATTAAACTCCGAACAATTCTTGACCTTAAACAAAATCTCCAGGCAACTAATGAAAATATGTCACGCGATATGTGTGAAAGAATAATCGAAGATTGGGTTTTCAGAATGCATTCCACCGGAGGAAAGCGAGGTAAACAATATTATTTTTATAACATAATATCAATATTTGTTCTTCAAGAACAAAATATAGGATTATACCTTGTAGATATCATTGTGCTGCACTTTAAAGTTCTGACACTCTTATTGGACAATCCTTTACCTGAATTATAAAGTAATTATTCTTTACAATAAATGCAATTTAATTGAAAAAGGCATAAGGTTAAAAGTAACGATCTTGCGTGTCAACTGTTCAAAAACAACCAAGGCGAGTTTCGTATATTTTTATATTTCTCTAACATTAGAAAATCCCAGTGAAATGGTAGGTGTGAGACTAATAAATACCACGACCCTAAAACATTTCTGAGTACTTAACAGCACAATGCCCCAGATAATAAAATGAGTTTAGGTTATTTCATGTCTGGAGAATGTGATTAATTAAAATGAAGCAACATGGGAAAACAATAAATGATTAAAACAGTATAATTGTATTAAGTTCCAAATATTCGTTCCCCGTTTATAATATTTTAAAATTGTTTATTTGCAAAACCAGAAATGTATTATTTTAATTATAAAACGTTTTCTAATAAGAAAGTCAGAACTTTGAAACGTAATAGCGACAACACTGTTTGAAATGTAAATGTCATAATAGACTGCTTTGTTGTGCTGTATGCTGACATATGATTCAACAGCGGGTAGAAATTGAACGTTGAAAGACGGCCTCAGCTTTTGGGAAAAAATAATCTTTTTCGATGAAGCGTACTGGCTTAATGGATTTGTAAACAAACATAACTGCAGGATTTAGGTCGATTACAATCTTCAAGTGATTCAGGATTCAGACCTTTTCATCCTCAAAAGTCACTGTCTGTGCTGTTTTTGGACTGAACGAGTGATAAGACCTTACTCTGTTGACGGCGATGATGAAAGTCATATTACTGCTAATCGTGAACGCTAAGGAATATATCAGATATAATTGTCACACATCTCCCCAGAAAATCAATTTATTGCAAGAAAATGTTAATGTGAACTGGCCACCAAAATTGGATTCTATTTTATGAGGTTATGTTAAATCTCTGGTTTACAGAAATAAACTCCAAACAATTCTTGACCTTAAAAAAACGTTCAGGCCACCATTGAAAACATGCCACGCGATATGCGTGAAAGAGTAATCGAAAATTGGGTCTCTAGTAGGTATTCTACCAGACGAAACCGCGCCGACAATTCCCGAAAAAAAATCGGAACCATTGTAACCTCACAATTGTACCGAAGGCCAATATCGCCAATATCGGTTCGGCTCGGAACAATTCGGAAGTTGCCGGATTTTTCCTTCCCGCTCTTTCTGAAAAGACGTTCGGAAGATATAAGAGAGTCTCGGTTAGATATAACAATTTATCGATCATAGTCATTGTTCTATAGGTTTAACCTATATCTTTAACTGCATTTGTTGGTTTGCTACCGATTTGAAAATATACTTGCTTTTAATTGTTATTTAGGCTTTCGGTGCTGTTTTCAATGTTATACTCTTCTTATCTTTACATAATTTTTACATAATATACTTATCTTTACATAAGATATGGAGGCTCAAAGGTATGTTCAGAGTGAAATCAGATTTTGTTTTTTTGTATTCGTTTTTATAACTTTAATTTATATTATTTAATTCATGTAGGGAAAACAAATTAACGTGCCAAATTTATAAGAAGGGATGGGATATTCCTGCGTGTCCATAAATAATCTACACAACTGTAGCAACACAACCGAGGGTAGTAACAATGAGAAAGCCCTACAGGATCGTCTATTTTGTAGGATACGAATAATAATATTCAAGAATTAGACAAGAACAGACAAGAACAAAATTCGACTGCCAATTTGGAAGGTATTCATATATGAAAAGTCTTATACTTACGAAAGTTTTACAGGATAATCTAATTTGTAGATGGTCGAAGAGTACAGAAATTTGTGTGATCAGTTGGATGAACATCAACTAGTTAAATTAAGGACTGGCAAAGCAGTTTTCCATCGAATCAAAACAAACATGTGAAGGAGTATGTAAAAAAAAAGAAAAATAGAAAAGCAAACCTACTATCCAAACAAAAAGTAAATAAAATGATATATTTCTATTCTAAATAAAACAAAACAGTTAAAATATTTAGTGTTTTTCAGGATTTTGGTACATTTCATCTATTAATTGAACATATTTATTTGATAAAGTATGTTTAAACATAGGTTAGAAATTTATTATAGGTATTGAAGACTGATGGTAGGCTGACAGTGGTTCCAGGATATGTTGTGGTACATAGTGGTTTTCTAGTGGGTATACCTTAACAGGAGAGTCCCACACTTCGACTGTAAAAGGTTTCCACTCAAAAAGATACCTTCTCTTATTTGGGAAATATCTGGCTGGTCATGCATTAGAGTTAGTTGGCAGCCAGATTTATTTATATTTGCAAATATTATTAAGAGTCGAATGTGGTGGTTTGTAAAACATGTAAGGCGAAAAATCACCATCGTTTTAAAAATATTGAAAACCTTAATTAAAACAATAATGTAGTATGGGTTGATTTTTTTTGAAAATATTGTTAATAGAGTTTAGTTGGGTAGTTTGAAAAATCGGTGTTGTTTTAAAAGTATTGCAAACTTCATTGAAAGCAATCAAACAAATGTATATAATTTTGGGTAGTGATTGTTTTTATTCTGAATTGATATTAATGTAGTTTTCATATTATAATCTACTGTAATATATTATCCTAGTTGGGGAACGTTTTTTTAATGGGGGAATGTATATTTAACAGTGTATTTTTTATTGAAATAAAATTAGCGATTTAAACAGTATCTATGTGTTTTGTTTTTCTAATTATGATTTATATTGTTTTTTCGCTCAAAAATAATTGCAAAACTAGTATTTTCTTTTGGTTATTCAGTATTTAAGATCTTTCATTAATTTTGAAAACCAATATTACAAATATATACATAAGATTCCTATTTAAAACGTTATATAATTTTTTTGTTTGAGTATTTATTACCTGCTGAAGCTGCTTAATCGTGACATTGAGTGTCTTAAACTTTCCTTAATTGTTCATTAATAATCAAGGTAACTGTATAAGCTTTACACCGAACTTTACGATCTGGACATGCACGTCCTTTTACCGTGCAAATACCATTTTTACGTTTAAGATAAACAAAACCTATATCCTCTCATCGTAACTTTCTCGTGACACCTTATAAATAGTTCAATTATATTTAATAGAAATATTTTGTGTCTCATTTACATTTACATTATTATTATTTATAAAATACTTACATCAATGCTTTAACACCTCGAACTTCAGCTGAATTGAATCTAATGTAATTTTTCAGAAAATCTGTGACCATAAAAATATCTACAGCAGGTTTGTTATTAGAATTAGCATTTATGAACTCTTTGTCACACATTACTAAACTAAAACAGTAATCAACAATATTTTATTTTGCACTTAACCAACAATAATTTTGACAGTATATATACGAATAGAAGCCGTTGACAGAACTGACGTGAAAACACTTTAGCATTCTGAAGTCACAAACATAACAACCAATCGCGGCGCGTTCGTAGTTTTTAAAGTTTTTCGCTTCAATTATCAATATTATTTAATAATTAAAATAAAGTAAAAAATCGATAATTATAACTTGTAGTTATCACTGTGCTTCATTTCTATGAAGAGTTCTCATACTCTTTATATGTGGACAACTGTTTATAAGTGCAATTCTTAGCACTGACTTCATACAAAGTACTTCAGGCGAAACGGGCATTTGTGTAAGTAAGTACTGAAATTTATTAACATACAATCACAATTTCTTATGAAATAATACAATCAATTTGATTTTTAAGGTAGATTATTTTATTATGGAAATAAACGCTCACATTTTGCGAAAAAAAATGAATATTAATCGAAATACTTATTATAATTTGACAAAACATAAATGATGAACGCAAAATGGGCTTTCATTGTAGTCCATGCCGAAGAACAACAGGTAGGATCTGATTAAGGTTGGTCATTATCAGATTTTGCACACGGTAAACTTAATTAATTTCGAGATAAAGTGAGTCCCGTCGAGCTAACCGCATCCATTCATTTTTCAAGCATCAGCTAAATCAATTCTAATTTTAATCTTGGAATGCGATTAGCTCAGGATTCAGCAATTGGGAATGAAGCTTGAGAAATAAATAATAACATACGAAAAAGAGTATAAGAGAAAATGATCTATGGAAAAGATATTTTAGTAAGCATATTTTTTCTTGATGAATTAAAAATACAGATATTATACATAATACATAATTTAATATTTATGTGCACTAGAAATAAAAATTACAATACGACCTCTTGTATTCGAGTGATTTTGGTTCCACCGTCTTTTGCGGGTACTTGAAGCCGTCGATAGTAGCGAACCACTTGTGAGCCTCTTATTTTTGGGTTTATGACGCACAATTTAAAACAACAAAATCAAAGAAAAAGGTTTTTGCTATATATAATTTATTTAAAATTACACACATATCATAAAATAGTTTTGCTATATATAATTTATTTAAAATTACACACATATCATAAAATAGTTATTCTTTTAAAATAAAAATAAAATTAGTTATACAGGGTAGCGCAGAGGAAATGTATGTTTTTTGAACGGCTAGTATTTTGCAAAGAGCGGGGTGACGACCTCGCCGCGCCTTCAACGGACAGCTTTGGGTATGTTTTAGGTATGGCACCGTGGACCTTGGAGCATCGTGGGTTTGTCGTCGAGTAACAATAAGCCAAATCGACATAATTAACCGGAACACCTAATTATAATAAAATAAGTATTATTAATCCAACACAGATTAACAAAATTAAAAATGTTGACAACATTTTCAAAAATCATTGTTATTGTAAGTTGTCATTTTTGACTCTTCATTTCAGTAAACTGTAACTGTAAAAATCCAGTAAAGATTGTAAGGCTTCTGTTATATTTCAAGTTCTATTATTGGATCATAATCCATTATCCCTTTCTTTAATGTTTTGGTTATTTGAAATATTATAGAACATGTTTCCATGATGGCGATTCTTGATCATTTTCATCCTCATCGTCATTTAGTTCTGAAGAAAATTTGGAAAAAGATCTTCGAATTCCTCTTTAGTGAACAATTCATGATGTTCATTTATGTAAACATTCAGTTCTTCTTCTGTCATATCGTTAAATTCATCTGCATTACTGAGATAATTATCATTGTTAGCTCTAAGTTAGTAACAGAAATGGCTTCAGAGTTACGAATAGCATTACTCCATAAAATCTTATAGCATGCTGTTATCGTTTTTGGTTTCCAATTGTCGATTGCTTCCTTTAGAAATCGCGTTAGCAATTACCAATAACTTTCAGCAACCCATGGCTGCAACATTAGAGGCATTGTCAACCATTATGTGAATCATTTCGAAAATCTGAACATATACAGCTTTATAGCTATGGCAATTTGATCGTTTATGTAATGACAACTTGAAGTCGCTGAAGCAATGATGTTGTATTAGGCAATAAGAAAACGTCTTGTATGTTTTCTGTGAATGGTAATACAAGATACCCAGTAGTGTCATCTTATCCTTATATGTAGAACGTTGAATGTACTATTCACGTTCTGCTGTTTTGCTAGCATATTAGAGTGTTATTTTAGGTCTATTGTCATGTTTAACACTGATCTGTAGGATCACTTTACTCACCGAGGCGCGGTGCATCAACAGCCATGCGCAGTATTTAATTTTGGAATCATTAATGGAGGCAATTGAATTTCGAAGCAGTTCTCCATAATTGTAGAATAAAAGTAGCGTCGTTTAAAGTTAAACGTCGTTGAGTCCAAGTTATACGCGTTTGGTTAAGATTTTTTTTCACCATGTGAGTTTTCAATCCAGATGCATGCCTAAATACTTAATATGCTCAACACAGCTGGTGGGTACGTTTTTCACTTACCAAAAGAGTCTGTTACGTCATTTCTTTCAAATTTTATATACATTTTTCGTATTTTTTAACCAGGTTTGTTTTAATCCTGTTGAGATTGGTCTGTAGATTGCGTAATGTTAATGTTGGGCCAATGTGTGATCCTAATACTGTCATAGTTATTAATTGAGTTATTTAAGTTTGTGGTATATAGAACGTATAAAGGTGGATCTAGAACATGGACTATGAATGGGAAAAAGTATTGTGCTTATTTCCTCTGTTTTTCCGGAAATTTAGGTATAAGGTAAGGGGACAAGGTAAGTAAGTTTTATGTTTGTGGTGTAATCCTTCTTGTTTTTCTCAAAACTCAGATTTTTGTTCATCAGAGTTCTATTTTCTTTAATTTATAAACTTGTAGCATTTACAAATTATCGGCCGATATATGTAAGATTGTTTTGCACGAGTTTTACTTTTGCGCGCACCGGCATTGTCCGAAACGAAGGCCGAGGGAGTCAAATATTCCACATCGAACTGAACAGATGTCGCCACGCCAACCAGACGGACAGAGATCTAATAAGTCGACGAAGCTGATAGTCTCGCGTGAGTAATCCTTCCATTAGAGGTATGTTGATTAGATGGCCAAGACCTACTCAGACTTATTCTTTTGTATTTTTGTAGAGGGTTTTAGGGCCCGATCATTATTGAACCCGGTTATTTTGGAGCCCGGTCATTGCAGAACTCGGTCAATGTAGACTCAAGACCTATTAGGTTCCCCGCGTAAGTAATCGACCATCTTGGTAACTGGACAGTCCAGAGGCTGGATAAACGAATAGCGCCACAAAAAGATAAAGCCAGATAATATTTAATTATTTTATTATTTTATTGGTATTTTCATAGATATTCAACACTGATTGCTCAATCACTATCTCACTACCATCCTTTAATAACGTTAGACAATTTTGTTTAATGCACTTCAATTTGATCTAATTTACTTTAATTTGGTTTAATTTTATTTAACTTGATTCAATTTAATTTAATATACTTTGATTTGATTTAATTCGAATTAATGTTCAGTTAATGTTCAGTTCAGAAATAGTTCAGTTTAAGTTAAGTTGGTTTAAGATAATCTAATTTAAATTAATTTGTAAGTTGGACAAGAGCTCTTATATGATAAGAATATCTGTTAAGATCAAACCTTTCTCTTTACCTGCCTATAGTTTAGTAGGATAATCGTGGACACCACCGAGTGGTCCTATTTTTGTGTTATAACTGTTTAATTTTTTTATTTTGTTTTGTATGTTATTCTCTGAAATTGTGCTTGTGTTTATTTAATATCTAGTACTGTTATTGATCCCTTTTGACAGAAATAAACCTATTCCCAGTTTTAAGGTTTATTTTTATCTTTAGTAATTCTGAAGAACTACGTGGCGCCCTAATGATGTGCCTGAGTAATCCATCCGTGACCTACGACCCGACGACCCAAATGCCTCCGACGAACGACTGCCGTCGCTGTAACGATAGTCACTCATTGATGTCAAAAATAAGAAACACGTTACAATCATTTCGATTGGTGATTTAGTAATATCGAAATCTGTTGCCCCTGGGGACCCTTTAGGTTTTTGACCCTTGTAATGACCTTTTTTCTTTAAAATGATGTGAATAATCGTTTGCTAAATTTACGAAAGTTATTTCCTCATTATGGCACATTAAATGTGTTCCAAACATCATGAAATGTCGAAATTTATTATCAAAATCAGTGTTCTGTGCATCAAGCTTATAAAGTCTTTTATGGTGCACATAATCTCCCAACTGAGCGATGTACTCGCCGAATTATCGATAAATTCTAAACGCATTTCAGGCTGCTGCTATTAAAATAAAAACAAAACAAAAAACTGTGCATTCCGAAGAAAATATTGCTGCCGTTGTTGCTGACAATGTTGATGAAGACCCAAGCTCATCAATTCGTTAAAGGGGATAGATGATCAATGATTATTTAACTACGAATCTGAATGGCATTGATCTGGAGGAGATGTGGTTCCAACAGGACGGTTGTACATGTCATACAGCTAACGCAATAATCGATTTATTGAGAGAACAAGGAAATTCTACATTCTACAAAAATACAAAGAAAACTCTATTAAGACAAAGAAAATTATTTCGAGGAATGGATATGTTAATTGGCAACCAAGATGTTTAGATTATTTTCTTTGGGATTATGTTAAACCTTTGGTATATGCCGATAAACCAGCAACTATTGACGCCTTGGAAGCCAACGTAATTCGGACTCTTGCGGACATAAGACCCAATTACCTTGAAAAAATGGCCGAAAATTGTATCAATGTGCTAATGTGAACATTTGTCAGAAATTGTTTTCATACATTGATGCCACTGAATGTTATTTCACATAAAATAAATAGTTTCAAGGCTTCTAATTTGGTTGTTGTTTGGAGGCATTAAAAAAATCATCATATATTTGAGGAATGGTTATCGCCCTTATTGGCTTTTTAATTATCTTGGCAACTGCGCATCAATTTTTAAAATTAAAAGAATATCTTATTAACCTTCAAGAGAAGCAATGGATATGGGATACCCAGTGGTGAAATAAAAGTGTTTTTTCCTTATAAATGGCCCCGTTGAGCAGATGACTTTGAGTGGGGGAAAAATTTCACAATTTCTACTACAGATCCCCCACCATAGCTATCTTAAGATGTAAATACTAATAAAAATACAAGCGACTGTAATCAATCTATGGGTATACGCCACCCAGTGCTATTGTTGTGTCAGTGTTTTGTCAATTTATTTAAATAACCTTTTTGCACAAATAGTGTGATCTTGACACAGTTTGTGGCAATTTTTTTTAACATTTATTTATCGGTTTTTTTCATTTTCTATTTAGCTCAAAATGTACACGTGTTTTCGTACTCGCTTGGATCCTGAAGTAACAGCGTTATATGAGGCAACTGATATTTTCGACGACAAAGAGAGTGAAAGCGAGACCGAATAGGTTTTTGAAAAACATCGTATCAGTGAAATTTACCTAACTAAATAAATATATTTTTTTAAATAAAGTTAAATTATGTAATAAGTATCTGAAAGTACATTAAGTCCCCTTTTAAATGCCTTTTAAATTTAAATTTAAATTTGGAAGAAAGTTTTTATCTATTAATTTTGCCTAGATATGAAGAAAAAATTTTTTTTTTGAAAATTCTTTCTATACTGATTGAGGTTTAAATTAAAAAAAATATATTAAATTGAATAATTCAATCAAAAGATATTAATAATCAAAGAGATGTGCTCCTGAATCGCGAACCGCTATAGTGCTTCTCTTGTTAATAAATCTGGAAAAATGAATGTAACCAAAGTGAGTATGAGTATCTTACCAAAGTGAGTATGAGTGCAAAAACTGACAGCTTAAGCTGAAGAAATTCATCAGGTTCAACGTCCCCAGAATCCATGTTCCTGACATCTCAAAAATTGTACGGATTTCTTCTTTTTCTTTCTTGTAGCCATTTATTGAATTCATATTATATACAAGGACATTTTCGATTTATCTTTATACCCGTAACTTAACTGTCTTCAATACTTTCCTGGATTTTTATTAATTTAATGTAATATCAGTTTTTTCAAGATGAGTATATTTTGTACAGAGCCTTCATTTAGTCCCGAAAACGTCGTGACCTATAAATTGTGGACAATCAACACGAGAAGTCGGTTATGATTAACACGAAATCACTAATTTTCTTAAACTACGACATACGATTACTGGTTTTTTTCAATTTTTAAAAATAATAATTTTCTTTCAATTATGTACACTGTTTAACACTAATGACGAAGACACACAACATTTTTCTTTCCATATGCCATGGAAGGAAAAAAGAAGAAGAAAAGGGTATGTGGATTTTGTATGGAAAATATTATTAAAGCAAAACGAAACGCAAACGCAAACAAGGTATTTTTTGTAGGCGCAGGAAGCAGATATTATAATAAAAATCTTATAATAATCATAGAATGAATTTTGATAACTGATCTAGGGAAAATGTTGGTCATATTTTTGGTGACAAATGATCATTGACAAAGTCCCTTCCTTCTAAAATAAAGCATCTAAAATAAATTTAAGTTTGTTTGTTAATTAATTAATAAAATGCATCCTTATATGCTCTAAAAAAAATTCCGGCCTATCAGACCTACGCCATTAGTGTACTAGAATTGCTTAGATTATGAGACACGCCACTAAAGGAACGTTAAAACACTAGGTGAACAGATGTTGTAAGTAAGTAAACTTTATCCTTGCAATATATTGAAAATGAAGCACACCGAGGACTGGGCTGACAATTATTAGTGCGATGCCGTAATTGCTTGATTATTGCTATACTGCTGTATACTGTAATCGCATTTTTAGCTCTCAGCTGATTACAGCCTTGCCGTACTTTATTAGACACCAATTCATTTATCGGGTAAAATGAGGCTTTTGAAATGTTTATATTTTTTTTCTCAACAATCGCTCAGTGAATATTAATAAAACTGTGCAACATTAGTTCCAAACAGTTTAAGTTACATAATCTGAAAACTTGATAGTTCTGCTTTGTATATATGTACCGTACTTAACTTATTATGTTAGTGAATCTCCATAAGATCACCTATATAATTACAATAATTTAAATTACAATAACTTTTAAATGGCTTAGTCAATCGATTTGAAATTTTTGTAGTGGCTTAACAATTGAGAAAATAATATTTTGTCCAATTTTTAAATGTTTTGCAGCATTCTTATATACCTTCGATACATCCTTAAGTTTAGTATCCTTAAGAATTATTAAAAATTCGTAATTACATATTCGTAATTCCAAAGATATAAAGCAAATATGTTATTGGCGAAAAGTTAAAATCAAAGCATATTCACTACCAAAAGTTAATTAAAATATTTTCTTATTGTTTGTTATTATTAAGTTAATATGATCATCATCATCATCATCATCAGCCTGTATCGATCCACTGCAGGATGAACGCCTCTTCAGCATGCTTCCAACTTTCACGGTCCTGGGCTTTCCTCTGCCACTCGGATCCAATATACTTAACGATGTCATCAATCCATCGTGCTTTCGGTCTTCTTCGCGGACATTTGCGACCAAGCGGTATCCACTCCAGGATTGCCTTGGTCCATCTGTCGTCCCATCGCCTCGCTATATGGCCTGCCCATCTCCATTTTAATTGCTTTACTCTTCCCATGATGTCACGGACTTTTGTTTGTTCCCTGATCTATGCGCAGGACTTTCTATCTCGTCTTGTAATGCCAAGCATACATCTTTCCATTCCCCTCTGTGCCACCCGAAGTTTTTGAATTGATTGCGATGTGAGTGTCCAGGTTTCACTTCCGTATTTCATAACGGGTAGAACGCACTGATCGAAGACTTTTCTCTTCAGACAAAGTGGGAGTCTGCTTTTAAACCCTATGTTGAGCCTACCAAATGCCTGCCAGCCACATTTAACACGCCGTTCCACCTCCCGGGCAGTATTCCCCTCCATTGAAATCCTCTGCCCAAGATATATAAAGCTGTCCACAATCTCTAAATCCCTTCCTAAAACTGAAATTCTTCTGTCCTGAGGGATGTTATTGAACATAATCTGACTCTTTTTCAGGTTTATTTTCAAGCCATATGGTTCGCCAGCCCTTTGCAGTTCTTGTATGCGTCTTCGCAGCTCCTTTGGGTCTTGTGAAATGAGAATAATATCATCTGCAAATCTAAGATGGTTTAAGTTAGCACCATTGATCTTTACACCATATATATATATATATATATATATATATATATATATATATATATATATATATATATATATATATATATATATATATTTATATATAAATATATTCTAACATTGTCTTTATTGCTTTTCCTTTTCTATTTCTTTTAAAGCAAAGATATTCACGAATTTATGATTTCCAGTACTTTTGTCTCCGATTGTACTTCCGCTACATCCTTAAAGTGATCGAATCATCTTTTGGACGTACTAACATTTTTCCTTCTATATGCCATGGAAGGAAAAAAGGAGAAGAAAAGCACATCCACCTGGATTTTAGATGGAAAATATTATTGAAGCAAAATGAAACGCAAACGCAAACAACGAAAATGATTTCTTTCATATAATCAAATGCATTTAAAAGGTGCTATTTAATATTGCAAAAATATATTTTGTTGCTCAGGAAACAAAGACACTAATACAAATCTCATAATAATCATAAAAGAAATCTTGATAACAGATCTAGGGAATATGCTAATATTTTTGGTGACAAATGTTCAATGACAAAGTTCCTAAATTTAATTAAATCACTAGTCATGTGGGTTACATCATTAAAAGAAGGCTTTGTTTAAATGTCATATTACTAAACATACTAAATACAAAATTGCTCCAATATTACTTAAAGCTGGATAAAAATTTAGTAGAAAAAACTCTGAACCTACTATCGAAAATTGTACTAAATCCCACTCCATTTTCCATGTCAAGCCGGTATCCCGGAAAAGTTAAGTTTCCCATAAAACTCGGAAAATAATTCAGAAACTGACGGCGTGAAACTCAACTTTATGATCGTTTCTCTGCAAGTGGGATTTTTTCAGTTTGCAGACTAAAAGACGTTTATATCATATTTAGTGTGGGCTCGTTGCTCGTAGGATATATAAAACTGAACTATCAAGTAAAGTTTCTACCGTGAATTATTTACCTAACTGGGTTTTAAATATAGAACACTTTAAAAGAAAGTAGAGATATATCAATAATGTAATTAGAATTATTAAAGTTTTAGCCTGGAAGCAAAATAAAAAAGGAATAGTTGGTTTGCTAAATAATTTTAAAAATAATTACAAAGCAGCAGGAGATTATGGGCAGATATATTAAGGGTTAAAATACAATATGTAGGAAGCAAGTATAAAGGACAAAGAAAGAGGCTGAAAAAATGTCGAAGAAAAAGAAAAGAAAAAAGAACGAAAAAAAGTAACAAGAATTTGTTTTAAGAAATAGAAGAAAACTATACACCACAACCAACATATTAGAAACATATTAGAAATTTAAACACGGGAATCCACAATGAAAGAGTTCGATTTCATTCGAAAATAGTATCCTACAAAGATAAAAATGGAGAGTTGCTAATCAGGAAAACATAGGTGTTAAATAGATGGAGAGAATATTCTAAATAATTACACAGGTTAACAAATTTAAACTTTTTTCAGGTAACATTGATGAACATAGGTGTATATGAGTAGTATTACCATCTTTAACCAAATATTTACCATCTTTGTCATATTTATCATTTAAATATTACCATCTTTGTCCATGGTTTTGACAAAGTTTATCATTACTCCAAGCTTAATATGGAAAGGCGGAAGAAGCACCTTTCTTAGGTTAACAATGAGGAATAGTTTATGTTTGATTTACCAGGTTCAAAAGAAGTTCTATGCAGCTAATTGTTCTTACTGTAATGTTATTTTGTTGCCCTATTGGCCTACTGTCTTAAAATACTGTAGAAATTTTCCCTCTGCGGTCATGTGTTAATTTCTACATTGTCCAGTCTAAAGTCCTATACAAACAATTTCAATTACTCCATGATATAAAGGAGAAGCAAGTCCTTGAAAATGGGACGTGTTAGGCCATTTCTGTGAAAAGGTGTTTTAATAACTACCTAAATGAAACGCAAAAACAGCATTCTCATCAATGTTACATACAATGTTGATATGATTTTTGCATGTCGACCTGTGTTATTAAATGATGAAAGTGACTCGGAAGGGGAGAAGGGGCGTAATATTTTTGATCAACTGCAAGGATATGTGGCATGCTCAACACATAAATTGACTCAACACATTGAATTGAACATAAATTGAGGTAATAATTAGTCATTTAAAAAATAATAGAGTCCAGGAATGTGAAAATTATGGCAAATATCAAAGGTTAATAGAAAAGGTACAGAGTATGAGAGAATAGTATGAAAGGAAGATACATTACAAAGGTGATGAGTTCTTTGAAGATATGTTCGATGTAGAAGATAACTGTTAAATACATAAATGATAACTTTATAGTAGTTATACAAAATAAGATCTGGGAATACCAGTGCAAATTTGGGCGAAAGCTTGGCAGCAAAGCCATTGAATAAAATCCATGTAAAAAGTTACGATTATGAAAAGCAGACAATGGGTCTATTTATATGTTTCAAACAAACCTATAATAAAGTTAAACAAGTTAAGTCGATTAACAGACATCCCCAAAACAGTCCAAACGATAGCAACATGCACTTGCTGGATATTTTCATATCGATTTGGTATAGTAAGTGTCTAAGCGGTCGTTTGTAAGATCTTTGGATACGTCAAAGAAGATTAAAACCTCTTATAATTCTGATTCTGAAACCCTATATTCATAACTATACACTGAAGATAGAATGAACCAAAATATGTTATGATTCGATTTTTTATTACAAATAAGATTAATTTTTATTAGTTTCGAAATGTATTTGTAGCGAATTATTCATATGAGAATTTAAATTTTCGATAATGTAAATTAGTTAGCAAGAGACAAATATAATGGCTAGACAAATATAATGGCTTGTTAAGAGTTATAATATAAATAAGTTTTGCACGAAAATTTATTGACGTGTAATGTTTTTATTAAGTGGAATATTTTAAGCTAAAATTTAAGTTTCAGTTTCATCATTTGACTAATATTCTAGCCATTTGAGATAAATTCCTTTTAACTACTTTTGCATTGTTCTACTCTGTAGTTGAGATCATTTGACGACTACCAATAGATATAAATAATCTAATCACACATCATGTACTGGAAATCAACAGAAAAATCCTCATATACTTCTTTTTTATCATACATTTAACTTTCAGGAAGAACTGGTATGTTGAATCATGTTTATTTATATTTCATGAAATAAAAATGATTGTTATAAATCGGCTCAAATATTGTTATTTACTATTGATTAGATAAGACTCAAAATAATGAGTTATTTGTTATTAGGTTATTACTAACTCTTTAAATGATTGGGATATTATTAGATAATGCGAATATTTCCATGAAAAAAAAATATACCGATATTCTCATAATATAAGGAAGATGGAAAAAAGTGAAATATTTACAGACTATAAAAATCAATAAAAAGTGCAAATTGAGATAAGATTATATTTTTCTTTTTACATTATTTTAGTATTAAAATAAATAAAACCAAAAATGTGGAAAATGTTGTGTTAAACTGTATATAAATTAATCTACACTTATTTTGAAAAATCTTTAAATATGACTGCTTCTTTTGGTTTCAAAGGTTGACTTGCATTAAAAGAATCCCTGAAATAAAATTAGAGGGAAATATGTGTTTTACGCTGATTGATTTGAATATATCCTTACCCTTGTTTATAGTTACTATTACTAGTTCTGATAATAACATTACCAGAAAGAACACTAGTATTTGAGAAATGATAATCGCTGTCTCCTATGTTAAACAAATACATATAACTGCTATTATTATTTAAAATTCTTTCACATAGGAACAATTTTAAGCCTGCTGTTATTCCATAAGCATAACCTTTTTCATTTTTGAAATCAGATCTCAAATTCATCAATTGCTTATAAATGTAATAATGACTGTTTAAATCATCTATTTGGTCTGCCAGATTGGTTTTTAAATAATCTTGACTAACAGGCAACCAAGGTTTAGCGCCATCGTTAAATCCTGCAATAAATAACCTTCAAATATGTTTTGAATTTGATTATGTGAACGATTATTTTGAACCTGCATTTACTGTTGTGTTCCATTGAATTGGAGTTCGTTCAAAATCTCTACTAGTTTCATTAAACGTGGAACAGTTTTTAATGGCTTGAGGATCATATCCTTCGTCGCAAGTTACTTGTCCTAAAAATAAACCTTTACTTTACTCAACTGCCCGCATATATTTCGAAGGATTACTACCATTTTCTTGACCAATTTCTTCCCCATTATATGTCACTTGTATTCCTGGTAATATTGCAACGAGCATATTTAAGGCATCAATATTCTCAGGTCCTAGTCTAGTAGATACTCGAGTTTGATCATGGTTTCCCAACTAAAATTTTTTGATGTTACATGTTTTTAAAGCAATTATTGTGTTATCTCCAATTTAAGCATAATTTGAAGAAAATATATTTAGAATTTCAATTTTATATTGTTTATATTGATATTCGATATATTTATATTTTATTTAGGGTCTATTTATATGATGGTAGTGAATCATCTGGAGAGAAAATATGAATACATTCTGTTGATAATGTGTAAATACATTCTGCTTTGGCTTTTAGTTCTTAGACATATTACAAATGTATTTTTTGTGTATTTTTTGTGTTTCTTTTTTTTTCTTATTTGAAAAACTTCTATAGTTAATGCCGCTTGTACTAGAAACTTTTTCATGATCGCTTTCAGCGATTGATACAATCGTGGATACTATTGACACACTTGGTACTTTGATGAGAGTTTTTTTATTTTTAATTTTCTGTGATTTCTCAATAGGACTAATTGCCCCTTTTTCAGTCTCAGGTTGGTTTTTAATCACATCAACACCTACTTAAATTGGTTCTTTTTAGAATGATATAGTTGTTTCTGCCAATGCCACTTCAATTAGTACGTTATCTCTTTGACAATCGAGGAAATCATACAGAAGATGTCAGTTTTGGCTGTCTATATACTAATATGATCGACATGTTGAATTATCTTCAAAGGTTGAGAGTTTTGATAAATCAACTGAAACCTTTTCAAAAGGCTGTGGTAGAATTGGGGCTTTAGTTATGTCATAGTCTATCAATAAATCAGGGGTGGTTTAGTTTTCTGTAATAACTATCATCATTGCCCTCGGAATAAAATTCAATTTTTTTGAGGCACAATTTCTGTACTCTTCTTACTCTGTTTTATCTTATGTTCAAATGAATCTTAAGGGATTTGTTGACTAACAGTAGATTGTTCGGTTTCGATTGTATGCTGTTGTATTATATATTTATAATTCTGAATTAGTTCTTTAACTTGATTTTAATGTTCTCCATTGAACATTCTCCGAATCCCAATTAAATTTTTTGATCTCCAATGAATGTAATTCCTTCCGCGAAATGTTTATCAAAATCTTACAGCATATTTTGTCCCAGCCCATTCTGTGAAATCTTATGGTTTTCGGTTTATGTTGGCTTCTACTTGAAGAAAATTCATTACAAATGTTTAACGAAAAACTTTAACTTAGAAAAGATTGAAAATATTAATAAAGATTAAAGAGATTTTATAAAGTGAATATTAGACAAGAAAAGTTTTTCATTAAATACTTATAATTGGTATTACAATACATAAAATTTCTAAGATTAAAATGGAAATGTATTTTCGTAATTCTTCACGTCATTTGAAATAGAAAAGTCTTTACAAGGGTCCAGAATCTAAAAGTTCCTGAGAAAAAAAGGGACTAAATCACCAATCCAAAAGCTATAATAAAAATTAACATTTTATCAAATATGTGAAAAAGCCGAATTGGAATTAATTTGTTTTTATGTAAAAAATAAACTAATAAACATTGTTAAAACATTTTTTCTAATTAAAAAACATACCCTACATTAGAGCTGAAGGATATGGCAACGCTGCAATATTGTCACGACAAAAATTGTTTAAAAATTGTTACAAAAATTATTTCAGTGTTTCAATGCATGCATTTAAATTCGATTTGTAAACCAAAAATATATTCCACGCGAATATCACGGGATACTTCTTACTTACGGAGAACATCTTCAAAATTCCGAAGGAGCTAAGCGTATTTATGGACAACGATACCACGAAAGGCTGCTTCCAGATCGGCAAACATTTTTCCAGATCTCTCAAAGATTTTGGATTTGGAAAATTCCAAGTATGTGGGCAGTGAAAAATTTGTCGTGAAGTTGAAGAACAGATTTTACATCTTGTTGAAGAGGATTCTACTAGAAGTACTCGAAGTGTCGCTCAAGAAGTTCAAGTTTTCCATTGGATTTTACATAGAACATTAAAAGAGCAATTACTCCACCCTTGTCATGTACAAAAGATATAAGCCCTCGTATGCGGTGATTTTTCACACAATCAGAAATATTGTTAATGGTTTATTGGCTAAAATCAGAGGAATCCACATTTTTGTTTAATATTTTATCAACCAACGAAATTTCTTTCATGAGGAAAGGGGTGGTGGACATTTTGAAGAATTAATTTAATAAAATAATTAATTATGTGCTCCTCAGAGTGACGTGAATCTTTTAAAAAGTGATACGATGTGAAAAATTAATAAGTATTTATTAATAATAATTTAATAATATTAGTAATTTCTACTTTGACATTAAATGAAAATAATGTGTAAGTTTTTTACTTGTAACAAAACAAACCAAATTTCTGCAGAAACGAATGGAAAAAATGACTATAAAAATATTATTTTTATTTTTCAAATAATACCTTAAGAAACCAACACCACAAAAAGAAGACCAGAAAAACTGAATTCCGATAGATCGATATACACAAGACGTTGCCATTGTTAGGAAAATTTATCTAGTTTTCATATCTGTTTTCTATGGAAATCTCTGCATTTTGTTTTAAAGAAACTTTTTGATCAAAAACTGTAAATAATCGTTTACTAATAAGTTTAATAAATTTACGAAAGAACTTTTCCTTCCTTAATATTAATTTTTTTTCCTTCCTTTAATATTAAATTAAACATTAATTTTTAAAAACTTTTAACTAATATGTGATAATTTTGTATAAAATTTTAAATTAATTATAATTTATTTTTAATTTTAACGACATAAAAATCCTAGATTTTGAAAAACAATATAAAAAAAGAAATATAAAAGAAATGATTTATATAAAAAAACATATAATACCATTAATTTCAGAAATGATACAGATAATTTAAGTTGTATATATAGTAACATTATTAAATAATAAATTTTCATAATATTTTTTATTTTTGTATCTAATATCATTCCACATAACAAATTCAAAACAATTAGGTTATAATAAAAAACAAAAATTTAAAGGTGAAAGAATTGTTAAATATGTCAAAGTCAAATATGTCATTTAAAAATTTTATACAAAATTATCACATATTAGTTAAAAAAATTTAAAAATTAATTGTTTAATTTAATATTGGTAGGTTTTTAAATGTAAGTTTGTGTTTTTTATAAAAGTTATAGGTATTGTAGAATTATTCTGAGGATGGTTCATTGTTGAACCGAAACGTTAATAAAAAAATTAAAAATTAAAACTTAATTACTGACTGAAAGTCCCAATAAATAAAAAAATAATAATAATAATAAACGGTCAAGAGAATATATGTAATAATATATATATATATATATATATATATATATATATATATATATATATATATATATATATATATATATATATATATATATATATATATATATTATTACCTCTATTTTATTATATTCTATTTTATACTCTATTTTACCTTTATTATTATACCTACCTATCCTATATATATATATATATATATATATATATATATATATATATATATATATATATATATATATATATATATATATATATGTGAAACACTGCGCACTGGGCTCTGTGAAACACGAAGGAAGGGTGAAGAGTTAATCAAACTGGAACCAACTGGACATGTACTCTACACTCGAGGTACGGAAAATGGCCGATGTGGCGGAATAGGATTCCTCATCAATCGAAAGCTGAAGGACAGTGTGGTAAAATTTGAAAGTACATCCGATCGATTAGCCCAATGCGTCATTCAGCTGAATAAAAAGTTTAGGCTTCAAATCGTCCAAGCTTATGCACCAACTATAAGCCATAAAGATGAGGAAATTGAGGAATTTTATGATGATGTGGCCCAGCTTTTATACAAGGAGAAATGTAGGTACAAAATCCTGATGGGTGATTTTAATGCCAGAATTGGAACAACAAGAACAGACGAAAATGCAACTGGCCCATATGGAACTGGTGAGCGAGACAATAGAGGTGACAGATTAGTTGATTTTGCTGAAGGACAAGAACTATATATTATGAATTCATTCTATAAGAAAAATATCAGCAGAAAATGGACATGGAAAAGTCCATCTGGGCTCACAAGCGAAATTGACTACATCATGACCAACGATAAAACAATATTTACCAATTGTACCGTCCTTAACAATTTTAATGTTGGAAGTGACCACCGAATTGTACGAGCAAGGGTTCGGATTGACTGTCGAAAAGAGCGCGAAAAAATGGTAAGATCAAAGAAGGGCAAGGTGGATTCTGGAAAACTGCTGGAGAGAGGAAGCGATTTTGAGATTGCTTTGTCAAACCGGTTTGCTGCGTTACAAGATCCAGAGGAGGTGGAAATATCAGTTCAATATGAAGAAATCGCCAACAATGTACTTCAAACGGCTGCTTCAATAGCACCAGAGGAAAAATGTCTCAAACAAACAAAAATCTCCAGTGAGACCATTGATTTAATGAAGAAACGGCGAGCAATGAGAAATGCAGGTAGTCCTTTTGGCAGGGTCGAGTACACTGAGCTCTGCAAAACTATAAGAAATCGTATCAGAGAGGACACGCGCCGATTCAATATGCAGCTAGTGCAAAAAACCCTGGAAGAAAACAAAGGAATTAACAAAGCTAAACAGAAGCTGAGAAACAAAAGAACGCAAATATATGCTTTAAAGCGTGAGGATGGCACAGTGTGCAGGACGCGTACCCAAATGTTAGAGATTGTCAGAAGGTTTTATTCCCAGTTATATGAAGATCAGAGCCAGTCAGGGACAGCAATACCCACGGAAGAACAATATATAATACCAGATATCCTATTGGAGGAAGTAACAAATGCTATAGAATTGATAAAGAACGGCAAGGCTCCAGGAAAGGATAGTGTAACTGTCGAAATGCTAAAAGCTGGTGGTCGGACGTTACATAAAACACTGGCAAAATTATATTCAAAATGCCTCAAAGAACAAAAAGTACCTGACTTATGGAAAAATGCAGAAGTGATCCTTTTACATAAAAAAGGAGCACAGGAAGATTTAAAGAACTACCGTCCAATAAGCCTCCTATCAGTGATGTACAAAGTTTTCACTAAGATAATTTCTAAAAGAATATTAAAAAAACTGAATGACGCACAACCAAGAGAACAAGCAGGATTCAGAAGTGGATTCAGTACAATGGATCACATCCAGGTTGTACAGCGGGTCATAGAAAGGCACAACGAATACACCATGCCACTGTGCTTGGCTTTTATCGACTACGAAAAAGCATTTGATTCCATCTCAAAGCATACGATAATGGATGCACTGCTTAGCCAAGGTGTAGAGAGAGCCTATGTAAACCTATTAGAATCGATATATGATGGAGCTACAGCCACAATTCACCTTGATGATCTTGAAGTGGGAATTAATATAGAACGAGGTGTACGGCAGGGTGACGCAATATCGCCTATTCTTTTCTCGGCTGGCCTTGAAGAAGTATTCCGTAAACTGGATTGGGAACAGGATGGGGTAAAGATCAATGGTGCAAACTTAAACCATCTTAGATTTGCAGATGATATTATTCTCATTTCACAAGACCCAGAGGAGCTGCAAAGACGCATACAAGAACTGCAAAGGGCTGGCGAACCATTTGGCTTGAAAATAAACCTGAAAAAGAGTCAGGTTATGTTCAATAACTTCGCTCAGGACAGAAGAATTTCAGTTTTAGGAAGGGATTTAGAGATTGTGGACAGCTTTGTATATCTTGGGCAGAGGATTTCCATGGAGGGGAATACCGCCCGGGAGGTGGAACGGCGTGTTAAATGTGGCTGGCAGGCATTTGGTAGGCTCAACATAGTGTTTAAGAGCAGACTCCCACTTTGCCTGAAAAGAAAAGTATTCGATCAGTGCGTTCTACCCGTTATGACATACGGAAGTGAAACCTGGACACTCACATCGCAATCAATTCAAAAACTTCGGGTGGCACAGAGGGGAATGGAAAGATGTATGCTTGGCATTACAAGACGAGACAGAAAGTCCTGCGCATGGATCAGGGAACAAACAAAAGTCTGTGACATCATTGGAAGAGTAAAACAGTTGAAATGGAGATGGGCAGGCCATATAGCGAGGCGATGGGACGACAGATGGACCAAGGCAATCCTGGAGTGGATACCGCTTGATCGCAAACGTCCGCGAAGAAGACCGAAAGCACGATGGACTGATGACATCGTTAAGTATATTGGACCCGAGTGGCAGAGGAAAGCCCAGGACCGTGAAGGTTGGAAGCATGCTGAAGAGGCCTTCATCCTGCAGTGGATCGATACGGGCTGATGATGATGATGATGATGATGATGATATATATATATATATATATATATATATATATATATATATATATATATATATATATATATATATATATATATATATATATATATATGAAAAATGTTAATTTCATTTGGATATTATTAAGTCGTTTATTATTTATGTTTAGTATGTCTCCCTCAATTGCTCGCTTCTTCTAGCAAGAACAGCACAGAAACAGATGGTGACCCTTTTGTTAAAAGTTTCAATAACTTTTCAATATAATTCTGGCTCTGCCTCACTAATAACAATCAGATATTGTGATTAGCTCCTTTATCGTTTGGAGCTATCGTTATCGCTATTTTTATATACCTTGTTTTTAATATATCTTAAAAAACGGCAATTTTGGCCAATTTTGTCAAAACACCATTACTATGGCCAATTTTGAATAATGGGAAGACATATTTTTATCGAGAAACATTTTATCGGAAAACACTATTAGTTCTGCGCGATGTTGCCATTTGTGAGGAAAACTTTTTTTTTGTTTCATTGTCCTCTTAAGGTAATATTTGTTTTCCGTACGTTTCGGCATAAACTTGGTTTGTTTTTTTACAAAAAAAGGAAAACTTACACATTAATATCCTTTAATGTCAAAGTTGAAACAACTAGCAGTAATTTTTTACATCATAACCTTTGAAACGATTCACGTCACATTAAGAAACCCATGATTAAATGTTTTATTCAATTCAACCCTTGAAGTGTCCACCATTTGAGTCACGGTTCTAACCTATTTTCATAATAATTTTTCATAATACTTCTATTTGCAATTTTTTTTCACTGAAAGCTTTAGGTTTTTGATTCTTGTAAGGAACTTTTTTGTTTCAAATGATGTAACGAAGTATCGGTTAAACTTGTGAAAGTTATTTAAACTTATGTAAACTTATACATTAGGCTATATTCGATATTTACCACCCAGTTTGACGTATATAGATAAGGAATATTACTGGTCCAATTATCAATCGAGAATGCCAGATCAATTGGAGAAAACCCCTTTTTAAGTCCCATAATAAAAGTCCAAAAGTTGAACGTGAAATGTGCTCCCAACCTGGAACCATCTGGGGTACCATAATAAAGCATAGTTGTATCAATGTTACTGTATACTTCTGTCATCATCACTCTTGTATATGAATTGTTTTGTTCGTTAAATTCGTCCAAAACTTCTCTGAATTGATATATCATGTCAATAGTTTCATTTTGATCTGTTGTATAAATATGGCTTAGGTAATTATAATCCTCTGGGCCTGCATTTGGATCTCCTGTAGAAAAATAAATTAAATTATTCTTGATGGGTGGATTGTTTTAACGTTAAAATAAACCTGATAATGGTTCATCTCTTAAGTCTGCATCTTCAAAAATAGTAAACACTGCATCCATTCTGAAACCGTCAATTCCAAAGTTCAACCAATATCTTAAAATATCTTTCATTTCATTTACGACGGTTGGATTTCGATAGTTTAAGTCGGGTTGAGCAATTGCAAACTGGTGTAGATAATACTGTTGACGTTCTTCACTCCATTGCCAAGCTGATCCTTTAAATTGACTTAACTGCAAATACAATCATAATTTAAACAATTTTGAGTCAATCATTCATTGTGATTTATTGTGTACCCAATTGTTTGGAGGAGTTCGTTCACCATCAACTATAACTGGATCCTTCCAAACATAATAGTCTTCATATTCTGGTTCCTTGTTTAGTGAAGCTTGGAACCATTTATGTTGATCACTGGTGTGATTAGGCACATAATCTAGAATTACTTTAATGTCAAGACTATGAGCTTCATCAACTAGCTGGCGTAAATCTTCGAGAGTTCCATACAATTCATCTAGGATATAAAGCAATGTGATATATACCTTTAATTACCAACTTCCCTCTACATACCAATATCTCTGTAATCAGATATATCATATCCATTATCAATTTGAGGAGATTTGTATATTGGTGACAACCAAATGGCATTTATGCCAGTATCTCGAATATAGACTAGTTTCTGAATAATTCCTGAAATCGTATATAAATATGACGATAAAGTAGATATAAATAGAAAAGAAAATTGTTAAGATCATCAGATATAATATATTAAAACTAAAGATAATATAATAAATATAATAACAAAATAATGCTACATTCAGTTTACATATTTGACTCAAATTGAAAATATACTCACTGCATACCATACGTGATAACGTTAATTATAAAAACTGATACGCTCAGACAATTATCCGAATTTGAAAAGTAAAGAGTATTATGAAAGAAGCAGGATTAAGTTCTCGTGAAATAGTGAAACAATTGATCATTACAACGTCTACTGTTATGAGGACATTAATTAGATGGTTTGAAAATTAGAGTTTTGAAGTTTTAATCGTGCCAAATGTATTCAAGAACGTAGCTTTTAAACTTCTTTTTTTTTCTCAATCGAAATGAAAATATCTGAAAAGTACCTGACGTTTTTGTTGTAGCTGTAGGTAAGACTGTATCGAAGATAACTTCTAATGGACTGATACTTGCTCTTACAACTCACCATAATACTTATTGCTTAGAATGGTGCAAAACCAATATTAAATATGGCTAGGAATGCAGTTCTATTTGCTTCAGTACTGAGTCTGGATTTTGTTTCAAATGTTATGATGAAATTGCAAAAGTCACTCGAGAATTATGATATGGGGGAAGTATATACTTGGGAAGCGGGTCACTGCTAGCAACCATTAGAGGAAGTTTAAATGCACTCCGTTACATAACCAAAGTATTACATCGTCAGATTAAAGAAAGTTAAAGAAATATATTTCAAAATAACCAATTTTTTGTTTACCTTGTAAATCACCATTTCCATCATTGTTACTGTCTCTGTAACTTCTTGGATAAATCTGATAAAATACAGCAGTTTGCCACCAATCTGGATCTGAATCATTTACCGACCGTTTGAATGTAAAATCAGATGATTTTATAGCGTTAACTTCTACAAAAGCAAAAACTGTCACCAACACTAGTGTTTTTATTAATTCCATCATTTATAATTCAATAATTTTGTTCTAAATAAGTGAGTATATCCTAAGTATAATATATATATAACATATCTGTTATCATTTCTATATTTCTTAGATAGACAAAAGATAGATAGAAACAACAATTAAAAGTTTTTTTTTTTCGTCTAGACCTGGTTTTGATTTACTTGATTTTGGTATCTTAAATAGAATAATTAATACATGTAGGGATGGCGTGAGTGATAACACATATTCCAATAATTTAAGCATGACTAATGATTTTTTTTTTTTGAATCAATAAGTGGTTTAATAATCAAAGATTTCTATTCGATTTTGACTATTGTAAAATATTTACTATTATATTATTTAAGGTTAATTTGTTAATATAATTCGGAATATTCGTTTATATATATATATTATATATATATATATATATATATATATATATATATATATATATATATATATATATATATATATATATATTAGTGTTCGGCAGAAACTGTGTTTCTAAGAACGATTTTTTCTGAATCAAGAAAGAACTTGAAACAAACACTTGAAAATGACGAGTGTGCTTTCGTCGAAATGTCGTGAAAACCCAAGTACTTCTCAATACTTAAAAAAACTCACTAACGGTATATATATATATATATATATATATATATATATATATATATATATATATATATATATATATATATAAATGAAATGAAATGAATGAAAATATGATAAATGAAATGAAAAAATGAAATATATATATATATATATATATATATATATATATATATATATATATATATATATATATATATATATATATAATTTTCACGTGCTTTACTTAAAAATTGACCAACTCTTCAGTGATCAAACGTGAACAAGTATCTCCGGAGGCCGGTTCGAACATTCGAAAGCAACTAAAGGATTGGTTGACCAAGAGACAATTATTCAATTCATTTATATAAAATTGAAGACTGGCTTAAAACATTGAGATTAAGGGCTTATGAAGTAAAATCCGTACATCTTCGATCTTTAAATAGATCATCTGAAAATAGATACTTGTCAACCATTTACGCTTAACAATTGCCAATTAAAATAAGCTGAAGACAAAATATCTCGGTATACATTTGGACTGAAGATTAACTGGTGTAAGCATTACTTCACAAAAGATAAATAGCTTGGAATTAAATTAAGGATAATAAAATACTACTTTACAAAGCCAGTCTGGATATATGGTATTTAACTATGGGAATCAGCAGCAATAGCACAGCGTTATTTTCATACAATCGAATAAAAATAACAATTGATTTTGAAAATTGAGTTACGAGTGAGAACAGGAGAGATTATTGATGCTGACATCACTCGAAGAAGCAGACATTAACTCTGAGGAATTTTTTGATGATGAAGAATTCGACGGTGAAGATGATAATGTTATGATGCATTTGTCTGATTCGGACAGAGAGTAAGAAGAAGAAAGTGGTTCCGAGAATTTATCATCACACCAGCAAAAAATCCATTGATTGCCAGGTTTTTTTTTGGAAAGATGGCACGGTCTGGAAAAAGCATCGCTTTCCTCAAAACTGAGAACTTGCAACTCTAATATAGTCACGTATTTATCAGGACTAAAACAGTGTGGAAAAAATGTTAAGGAAATATATGAATGTTGGCATTTATTTTCCTTCGATGATATTTTGAACATAATTGTCGAATACTAAAAATTGAAAAATTTATTTATACAAGAGACCGTTCTGCGAAAAACACGGATTTGTCATACGTTTCCAAAAAGTATATACATGGTTTCCTGGCATCATGCTTGCATCATGACGATCAAATAGATCTGTCAACCGGAGAAAAAAATAAGTCTAAGTCTAACTCTAATAATAAGTAAGATGGTCAATACTGACATTTTTTATACTAATGAATGTAGCGGACATCAATTTACAAATAATGTATGTGTTAAATAATCAAAATACAGAAACACTTTCAAAAATATGTATAAAAAGACTGGCAGTGTAACTAGCAGACCAGCACTTGAGGCGTCGCTCTTTTATGGTCGATCAAATATTGCACCATGAATTCGATGAAGCCGTCAAGAACTGGCTGGAAGTTCAGCTGAGCTTCAGCTACAGCTTCAGTTTTAGGTACCAGTCGGCAGTGTCATTTGTGTAAAAATAATAATATTACACGTTATTTATGTAAAACTTGCAAGAACATTTTGTGATTAAAACATATATAAGTTCATTGCCCTGTAAGTGTTGCCCTGAAATTTGCCCTGAAATTTTTTTTTTGCAGCATATTTTTTACGTATCTTTGATATATATATATATATATATATATATATATATATATATATATATATATATATATATATATATATATATATATATATATATATATATATACGTATATATATATATATATATATATATATATATATATATATATATATATATATATATATATATATATATATATATATATATATATATAGATATATTAAGTGTGTCAGACTTAGCGCCACCGCTCTTGTTATATCATAGTTCCCGAAACAGACCAACCTATAGCTGCTACAAAAAGCATCATACCCTTGTCGGATATATTTTTATACAGCAAGAAGTTTAAGATGTTCTTCTTGTCGTTGGATATGTCAAGGATGATCAGAAGCTCTCATAATTTTGAGTCTAAAATCATATCTTCATCACGATAGAAGTTGTAATTTCCAATAAACTCGCTCTTTCGCGCTATCGAAAAAGATCAAGCAAAATTGTTATACATTTGATTTTTTTAATACAAATAAGATTCATTTGTGGCGATATATGACTGATTGCGATTGCAACGGCTTTAGTTTCGTAATGCATTTCAAACGAATTATTTTCATTAGAATGTTTATTTTCAGAAATGTAAATTAGTTACGATAAAGTAATATCCCTTGTCCTCAAACTCAATACTAGATATAATATCAAAATTATACAAGTCTACGCGCCTACCTTAAATCATACTGACGAAGAAGTGGATTTGTTTTACGACGACGTCAGAGATGCTCTCAGCGATCAACAGGCACATTATACTATTCTATGTGGTGATTTCAATGCCAAGGTGGGAATAAGGTTGGACGCTGCCGAGTTTTCACTGGGAAATCATGGACTGGAAGGAAGAAATGATAGGGGCAGAACATTGCTTGGTTTCCTATTGCAAAACAACTTATTCCAGATGAATAGGCTTCTTTCCTAAGAGACAAAATAGAAGATGGACATGGACAAGCCCGGATGGAAGAACAAAAAATTAAATAGATTTCATAATCACCGACAAAAGATATATAGTCAAAGACGTCTCAGTACTGAACAAGGTAAGCACCGGAAGTGACCACAGGATTGTACGAGCCAAATTAATGATTGACGTCGGTAAAGAACGGCATAGGCTGATCAAGAAGACCGCCAGCGGCAGACCATGGAAGAGTCCATCGGACATGGTTGGCTTCCAGCAATGCATTACAAATAAGCTAAATGGCCCTGAAGCAGAAGAGAATGTCAATATCCTAAACGAGACCATCACTACTGCCCTGATAGAAAGCCAAAACGGATACTGCCCAACAACCAAGAAAGAATCGAAATTGAGCGAAGCTACAATGCGGAAAATGAAACAAAGAAGAGACATGAGAAGTGAAGAACTGACTACTGGTGAAGACCTAAGGCAAATTAACAAGGAGATATCAAAGGCTATAAGACGCGACATTAGAACACACAACCAAAATCAGATCGAACAAACCATAGAGAACAATAAAAGCATGAAGGTCTTACGTAGGAAACTAGAAGGCGGAAAGAAGCAGATGACCAAGGTAAAGGACAAACAGGGGCATACTACAACAAACCGGGAAGATATTCTAAAAATAGTTGAGGACTTTTACCACCTCTTATATAAAAGCCACAATGAAGTAAATTTAGACTCAGAAACAGAACTAGAGATATTGACAAGGGAAAAGGGCATCGTTAATCAAGGGTCAGAATTAATGCCTGATACTCTGGACCAAATAAAGCTGACACTGAGGAAAACTAAAAACAATAAGGCCCCTGGAGAGGACTGCGTAGTTGCCGATGCAGTTAAGATAGGTGGTAACTGTTTACTCAAGAAAATAGCAAAACTTTTAAATCTCTGTCTTTTTAACAGCACCATACCAGATAGGTGAAACAACGCCATCGTGATCTTGATCCACAAGAAAGGAGATACAGCCGAACTGGAAAACTATCGGCCAATAAGCTTACTTAGTCACCTTTATAAACTCTTCACGAGAATTATTACTACACTACTGGAAAACAAATTAGATTTTTACCAACCAATAGAACAGGCCGGGTTCCGCAAAGGATTTGGAACCAATGACCATCTTCAAAGCATCAAAACTGTGATCGAAAAATCAATGGAATACAATAGACCGCTTGTCATTGCCTTTGTGGACTTCCACAAGGCCTTTGACACCGTTGAGATAAGTGCAGTTTTAGACTCCTTACAAAAATGTCGTGTCGACTATCGTTACACTAAACTAATATATAATATATATAAAAATGCTACCATGATGGTAAAACTGCACGAAAACACCAACCCCATAAGAATCGGTAGAGGAGTACGACAGGGTGACAGTATGTCACCCAAACTAATTATCACCGTTCTGGAATACGCCTTCGGGATGCTAGAATGGAGCGGAAAGGGTTTAAATATAGATGGCTTAAACCTAACAAATCTACTCTTCGCGGATGATATAGCTTTGTTGTCTGACAACCTACAAGATATCAGGAAAATGCTGGAAGATCTCAAGGAAGTATGTGCTCAGGTTGGGCTAAAGATTAATATATCAAAAACGAAGTTTATGACGAATCTGGTCCCTAGTGGAAATATTAATATTGGTGATTGCGAGGTGGAGTTGGTGGATAGGTACACATATCTTGGTCATAAAATACAGATCTCGAGAGACAACCAAATATGCGAATTAAAAAGAAGAATCACGCTCTCTTGGGTTGCATATGGCAGACTTGGGGAGGTATTTAAGAGTAATCTCCCAATTTGTCTGAAACGAAAGGTTTTTAATCAGTGCATTTTGCCGGTTATGACCTACGGCGCCGAAACTTTAACTCTGACAGTCACATCTGCTAAGAAGCTTAGAAAAACCCAACGTAAGATGAAAAGATCGATACTCGGTGTGTCACTTCGTGACCACGTTAGAAATGAGGACTTACGAAAGAGAACCGGAGTCACGGATGTTATCTATCAGGTGGCTAAGCTCAAATGGAATTGGGCTGGACATGTGGCACGCATGACAGATGGACGATGGACAAGCGGGCTGCTCGAGTGGAGACCAAGAGCTGACAAAAGAAGCAGGGGAAGACCTTCCACGCGGTGGACGGACGATATCAAAAGAATAGCCACAAACTGGATGCAAAGCGCTCAAGATAGAAGACGGTGGGCAGAAATGGGGGAGGTCTATATCCAGCAGTGGATGCAGATGGCTGATTGATGATGATGATGACTATACAGCTTACGCCATAATGTGGCTAACGTCCTCAATAACTAGGCTAATGGCCTGTGACCCGCCCAGACCCTAGGTATTCATGCAAAGTTGACAGGGGGCTCGTGGAGAATATATTAAAAATAACAAGGATTTTTTCATCAAGCTCGATATATGCGGACTCGATATAGTCGATTTATTTGGTCATACTTTTGATCATTTCTTCGGCTGGTTTCAGAACGTTCAACTCGAACCCGACTGAAGACGACTTACTGACGTTTGAGGAGCCGCTGAAGAAATGAACAATTATTGCTTGGAGCAAGGTAAAAAATGTCCCTTGTTTTAGAATATTGTTAATATATCTTTTCTCCACGAGCCTACTTGCAACTTTTGATCTATACCTGGACCTTAGATAGTGCCTGGGCGGGTCACGGACGGTTTTACGTATGTTGCATAATCAAAATTTCCTAAAAGTAATTATTGTTTATTTATATTTCATGTAAAAAAAAATAAATTCAAATGCTATTACTCAAGATTGATTAGATAAAATTCAAAATAATTTGTTGTTTGTTATAGAATGATGCAACAAGTACTATTTCTAGAGAAAAACTGTTTGTTTTTAGATGATCTGGATATTATTAGATATTATCAATGTTCTCATGAAATAAATAATATAGATATTCTCATGATATAAGGAAGGTAGAAATATTTGCACTTTTTATGAAAACCAGTAAAATACACAAATGTACATATTGGAAACCCTGAGATAACATTTTATTTTTCCTTTTAAATTATTTCTGTATCAAAATAAACAAAACCAAAAATACAGAAATTTTGTATATTAAAAATCTTTTAAAATGACTGCCTCTCTCGGATTCAATGATTAACTTATATTAAAAGAATCCCTGAAATAAAATTAGAGAAAAATATGTGTTTTACTCTTATTAATTTTAAAATATCCATACCCTAGTTGATAATCACTATTACTACTTCTGATAACAACATTACCAGAAACAACACTATCGTTTGAGAATTGATAATCGCTGTCTGCTATGTTAAACATATACGTATAACTGCGATCATTATTTAAAATTCTTTGGTATATGAACAAGTGTAACCTTGCTGATATTATATAAGTATAACCACTTTTATTTTTGAAATCAAATTTCAAATTCACCAGTTGCTTGTAAATGTCAGGTAAATGTAAATGTCTATTTAAATTATCAGGTATTTGGTCTGCCAGATTGATTTTTAAATAATCTTAACTAACTGACAACCAAGATTTGGAGCAATCGTTAAATCCTGCAATAATTAACCAAATATGTTTCGAATTTAATTAAGCCAACTATTATTTTGAACCTGCATTTACTGTATCCCATTGAATCGGAGTTCGTTCAAAATCTCTACTAGTTTCATTAAACGTGGAACAGTTCTTAATGGCTTGAGGATCATCTTCGCAAGTTACTTGACCTAAAAATAAAAATTTACTCAATTAATACCGATTCTTTCACATATGTTTCCAAGAATTACTACCATTTTCTTGGCCAATTTCTTACCCATTATATGTTACTTGTATTCCTGGTAATATTGCAATGAGCATATTTAATGAATCAATATTCTCAGGGCCTAGTCTAGTAGATACTAGAGTCCGATCATGGTTTCCTAATTAAAAATGTACAGTGGCACATGTTTAAAAATGTATTTAGTATATTCATTTGAAGCACATTTCATTACCATTTCTAATTAGATAAAGCAAGTTAATTTTCATTTGATTTTGCTTATATTAGGCAATGGAAATAAAATAATGGAACATTCAAGATTCAGCAAAATTATTTTACGATAGAATTTTGTGATTGATGTGGTTTATTGTCTGGATGGAACATTAAAAGGTTTTGAAAGGATGAATTTTCCGAAAAGGTAGGCAACACGGTTGCGTATTGGATTGTAACAAATGTATAACCACTAGACGCGGATTGAATATTACTTTCGTTTATCATTTCTTCCAAGTCCAATCTAGAGTGATAAAAGTAAATAGTATTAGTAATATGTAAATAGATCTTTGGCTTATGTTTCTTAGAATCGGTAATTGTGTTTTATTTGCTTATTTTGTATTTCTGTTTCTTCTTCTTTTGGCGACCTTCATTGCGAATGTCGCTTGGACTAGAAACTTTTCATGATCACTTTCATCTATTGATAGAATCGATGATACGATTGAATACAATGGGTAATACTTGGTGCATTGCTGAGGATTTCTTCCACTTCTATTTGCTGTGATGTTTCAGCAGGATTAGTTGCACTGTTCGTGTAATTGTTTCTGTCAAGGCAATTTAATGTCAACGCTATATATTTCAGAGTCGATGATATCAGATAGATAAGTTTGTTGGTTTCCCCTATACTAATCTAATCGACATTTTGTGTCATCATCACAGGTTGATATTTCTGTTAAGAATAAATACATTTTTCATTATCAAAGGACTATCCTAAGATTGGTGCTCTAATTATTTCATATTTAATCTTATTACTCATTATTGAAGAAAAAGTAATTCATCAATGAGTAAGTTTCTGCATAGCAGAAAAAATCTTTCTTTATTTTAAAGTTAAAAAGGAGCTGTTTTGACGGCCAAGTGGCTGCACATTTCGGAGCAATTATTTTGCGTATTGTTATTTAAGAAACTGAATAGATGTCATGGACTCTTATTTTTCAATCGAAATAGTTTTTATCTTGGATACGATAGAAATTATTGATCTATCATAACGTCAAAATAAGACTCTGTGATGCGGTTAGCGGTCGATACCTTTTTGAAGATGAGATCAAGATGTAGCATAATGATTATTTGTCACTGGTACTAGGGTATAAGGTTTTGGATGCAATATTTAACCTTACACATTATTAATGTGCTGAAACTTAATTACAATATATGACTTGGTGTTGATGAGATATAACCACAATTCAATTATGTTTGTTATGTTTATATTTGTATGTATGTTATGTTTCAAAATATTTGTATACAAAAGTTGTAAAAAGAGGATCACCATTTGTTTTACAGTTATTGCATATTAGATATTTACCATCCAGTTTGGAGTATATAGATAAGGAATATTGCCCCTTTACTTATCAATTGATAATGCAAGTTCTAACGGAGAAACCCCTTTTTATAAGTGACAAAACCCCCATTATAAAGTGACAAACGCCATAGAAGCGATGACGAATGGAAAAGCTACAGGAAAGAAAAATGTAACGGTTGAAATGTTAAAAGCAGAATGTCGAACTTTACATAAAAAACTGGGAAAATTGTACCCAAAATGCCTCAAAGATCAAAAAATATCCAGTCTACGGAAAAATGCTGAAGTGATTCTTCTTCATAACAAAAGAGCACAGAAAGATTAAAAAAACTACCGCTCAATAAGCCTCCTATCAGTAGTGTACAAAGTTTTCACCAAGATAGTATCTAAAGGAATACTAGAAACACTGAATGACGTACAATCAAGAGAGCTGGCAGGATTCAGAAGCGGATTCAATAAAATTGATCATATTCCAACAGGGTTGGTTGTCCAAGAGGCTATAGAAAGGCACAATGAATGCCACTGTGCTTGACTTTTATTGACTATGAAAATGCATTTGCTTTAATATCAACGCAAGCCATAATAGATGCATTGCTTAACCAGGGGATAGACAGAGCTTATGTGAACCTACTGTGATCCATGTATGAGGAAGCTACAACTTCAGCGCACATGGATGACGTAAAATCAACGTAGAACGGGGAATACGACAGGGTGACTCAATATCGCTTGTTCTTTTCCCGTCCTTTCTTGAAGAGGTATTACGTAATTTGGATTGAGAACAGGAGGGAATAAAAATCAATGGTGCATACCTAAGCCATCTTAGATTCGCAGATGATATCGTTCTCATCTCAGAAAACCCAGATGAGCTACAAAAACACATACAAGAACTGCAAAGGGCGGGAGAACCATTTGGTTTGAAAATAAACCTAAAAACGAGTCAGGTTATGTTCAACAAATTTGCAGTCAACCGAAGAATTTCTATTTTATTTAAAACTTATAAATTATTTTATATATTAGATATTTACCACCCAGTTTGACGTATATAGATAAAGAATATTGCCGCTCCATTTATCAATCGAGAATGCAAGATTTAATGGAGAAAACCCTTTTTTAAGTCCCTTTATGAAGATCCGAAAGTTAAATGTGAATTGTGCTCCCAACCTAGTTGTATCAATGTTACTGTATACTTCCGTCATCATTATTTTGGTATCCAAATCCTTTTGTTCAATAAATTCATCCAAAACTTCTCTGAATTGGTATATCAACTCAATAGTTTCATTTTGATCTATTGTATAAATATGACTTAAGGAGCTGTAGTCTTCTGGACCTGTATTTGGATCTCCTGTAGAACAATGAATAGAATTATTCTTTTTTAGTAATTTTCTAACATTTATTAATATTAAACCTGATAATGGTTCATCTCTAAACTCTAAATCTTCAAAAAGGGTAGACACTGCGTCCATTCTGAAACCATCAATGCCAAAGTTTAACTAATATCTTAAAATATCTTTCATTTCATTGACAACAGCTGGATTGCGATAATTTAAATCAGGTTGAGCAATTGTAAACTGGTGTAAATAATACTGCCGCCGTTCTTCACTCCATTGCCAAGCTGATCTTGTAAAGTGACTTAACTGCCAATATAATTATACTTTAAATAGGACTTAAATCAATTTAAAGCAGATCATTGTGATTTTTTCTATACCCAATTGTTTGGAGGAGTTCGTTCGTCATCAACTATAACTGCACCCTTCCAAACATAATAGTCTTCACACGCTGATTACTTGTTTAGTGATGCTTGGAACCATTTATGTCGATCACTGGTATGATTAGGCACATAATCTAGAATTACTTTAATATTTAGACGATGAGCTTCATTAACTAGCTGGCGCAAATCTTCGAGAGTTCCATATATCTCATCTAGGATTTAAAATGCGATATGTACCTTTAATTATCAACATTCCTCTACATACCGATATCTCTGTAATCAGATATATCATATCCATTATCAATTTGAGGAGATTTGTAAATTGGTGATAGCCAAATGGCATTTACGCCAGTATCTCGAATATAGACTAGTTTCTGAATAATGTCTGAAATCGTGGAACTAGGTTTCTAGAACCATAGGTTAGAACGTTCCATAGGTTTTTAATATATAAAAACTTTGTGAAACAAGCAAGTAGTGAAAGTATTGTTGAAATGGTATTTTGTTGTTTAGTGAGATTATTTCTGCTCCAAATATTTGAATTTAATTTGTTTTGTTTAGAATAACCAATAAAAAAATCTTATTTATACCATAACTTTGTCTATTGATGTAGATGACACTCTTTCCTTTGACACCAAATCATTTTCTGCTTTGATATTGTCTTTCTGATGTTTGACAATAAATCCAAATATTTTCAACTTAAATCGTTATAAATGCTATATATAGTATATATATTTGAATCAAATTGAAAGTATATTCACTGTATAGTATACCTTAGCAACAAAAACTAATGCACTTAGAAAATTATCCGCATTTTAAAAGTAAATAGGTATTGTCATAAAAGAAACAGAAATAAGTTCTCATGAAATAGTGAAACGATTGACCATTGCTGATGATTCCAATGATGTCATTCACTTTCGTTTGTTTTCTGATCCATGTGGAGATCTTTCTATCCCGTCTAGTAATGCCAAGCATACATCTTTCCATTCCCCTCTGTGCTTGTATATATATATATATATATATATATATATATATATATATATATATATATATATATATATATATATATATATATATATATATATATATATATATATATATATATATATATATATATATATATATATATATATATATATATATATATATATATATATGTATATATATATATATATATATATATATATATATATATATATATATATATATATATATATATATATATATATATATATATATATATATATATATATATATATATATATATATATATATATATATATATATATATATATATATACAAATTGAGTCATTTATTTTAACAGGTTGTCGAACTCGTAAAAATAAGAATTTTTACCAAAAATCATTTATATAAAAGTTGCAAAATAAAGAAGTTATGAACAGTTACAAAATTTGAAAACAAACCTGACTTTTTCATATTCTCAACCACTGCCTTGTAAACACATAAAGTATTTTTTTACTGCTGATACTGGGTATGACTAGTTTTTTGTATTCTTGTACGATATTTCTTTTAAATGCAATGTTCGGTTTTAACCAGTGGTAATAATTTCTTAATAGTCCGTGTTTAATTTTTAGGTACTTTCTGCGATTAAAATGCCACACGTTTATGAAAACAATGAATTAGTAAACATAATGTTAACTTACGGGGAGTGTTAATAATTATGCAGCCGGAGCATGTCGTTTGTACGCGGAAAGGTTTACTTTAAGAGATCATCTGGCTCCGCGGTTGTTTGTAAATTTAGTTACAAGACTTTGCGACACAGGTTACTCAAAGGCACAACGGGGAAGTCACACTGGAAGTCACACTGGAAGTCACACTGGAAGTCACACTGGAAGTCACACTGGAAGTCACACTGGAAGTCACACTGGAAGTCACACTGGAAAACACACTGTAATTTAGAAATTGTCTAAAACGAGCCAATAACGAGCACTTGGTCTATAGCAGGTCAAGTTGAAGTTGGTCATAGTAAAGTGTGGTAGACTATATGACAAGAACACCTTTATCTCTATCATTATCAAGGGGTACAAGCGTCACACTCAGAAGATTATCCTAGAAGAGTTGAATTTTTGAATGGCTTTTAAATTAGTACAAAAGAAAGGAAAATTTAACCAAGATTATTTTGGCTACCGACGAAATGGAGACCATAATTTTACAAGGATGGAGTAAATAATTTCCGCAACAACCATATTTGGCCAGTAAAAAATTCGAACGCTGTGAAAAGAAACCATTTTCAGCACATATTTTTAGTAAATACTTGGGCTGGTGCAGTAAATGGCATGCTTATTGACATGATACAAGATGTTCGTTTATATAGACAGAATATGTGGTTTCTACATGATGGAGTTCTGTCACATTTTAGATGAGAAGTTTACAAACATTTAAATAATGAATTTCCTAACGGATGGATAGGGCGCAATGGACCAATTTCTTGGCCTGTACGCTCCCCGGATTTAACTCCCTATGATTTTTTTCTCTGAAACTATTTAAAAAGTTAGTTTATCACGATGGAGAAGTAAATAATGTGGAAGAACTACAACAGTGCATCGAAAATGCTTGTGATGTTATTTGTGAGCACCTGGATTTTTGGCTGGTCTAGTCCTGGTCTCAACTTTGAAAACATCCTGTATATATATATATATATATATATATATATATATATATATATATATATATATATATATATATATATATCCTTATTAGATAATTCTTCTTACAGCGTACATAGTACGCATCGCCTAGAATGGAGGCGAACCAAACCTAATGAGGCTTGGAATGAAATTTGCTTTAGTGATCAGTCTAGATTATATTATATTTACATGGTCATGATGAACTTAGAAGAGCCACTCAGAGAATTATGGTATGCAGGAACTATATACTTGAGAATCAGGTCTGAGCGAGTAATCATCAGAGAAACTTTATATGCAGTTCATTATATAACTGAATTATTGAAGCCGTTCAGAAAGTTAAACGAATATATTTCAAAATAACCAAATTTTTCTTTTACCTTGTAACCCACCATTTTCATCATTGTCACTGTCTCTGTAACTTCGTGGATAAATCTGATAAAATACAGCAGTTTGCCAACAATGGGATCGGAACCATATCCTGATCGCTTGAATGTAAATTCAAATGATTTAACTGCACTAATTTCTATAGAAGCAAAAACCGTCACAAACAATAGTATTTTTACTAACTTCATGATTTGCACTTCAATTACTTAGTACTATATAAGTGATTTGTTATATAATAAATATATTCGGATACATAATAAATATAACATTTTTTTTCAATGATTTTTCGTTTTTTTTAGATAAATGAAACAAAACAATTAAAAGTTTAATTTTTCATCTAAATAGAATAGAATTTTTCATCTAAATAGAATAGAAATTTTTCATCTAAATAAAATAGAATAGAATAATTAATACACGTCGCGATGGCGTGAAATATTTTCAAATAATTTAAGCCATTATTTAAAAAAAATGTATCAATAAAATAAATAGTTTGGAAAAAAATTAATGAAATATTTGAATTAGATTTTGAATTTTATATAATATTTACTTTTTACGTCAAAGATAAGATTTGAATGTTTTAAGGTTTTAAGGTAAGATTTACAATACGAACTACTGCTTTCTATATCTATATATATATATATATATATATATATATATATATATATATATATATATATATATATATATATATATATATATATATTCATATATATATACAGTGGAGAGAAACATTAATTAGAGAAATCTTTCACCCCTACTCCACGTGGTGCCACCGCTATCAGCCAGCCGTCATCAGCCGAACTCAAGTTTAATGCAAGGAAAGTAGTTGGGAGATACGATCAGGGCCAGGCCATGTCAACTGGCTATTTTGATGACAGGCATAATAACACATCTAGTGTGCATACTTGGTATTATACCCGAGTTTGCAGGCAGAATATTACGGGCAGTCCCGACTGCTACGAGTATTCGCTATATGATGATTACCAGCCATTAAAATGCCCAGTTGACATGGTCTGGCCCTGATTATCTCTCCCAACTGCTTTCGTTTAACTTGAGTTTGGCTAATGGCGGCTTAAAGGCTAGAAACCGGTCCCGAGATATACCTGGAGGCGCATGGAGACAATTGGGCTGAGGCGAGCGACAGAGAGACCAAGTAAGTTGTGTTATATATATTGAGACTGTGTTTAACAGTTATACGCTGTTAAAAAACTCAATCAAATCAACAATTTTTACTAATTTAATTTTTTTAATATATCTAAAATTAGGCCACTACAGCCTTTAATAAATTTTAAGAAATTCAATCCCGGTTCGTAAATAATTTAAACAAATTTAATCGATCACCTACAAAAGTAAATAAAATCCTGATTAAAATTGAAGTACGCCAAGGTAACGGGTTATAAGGGAATGGGAAAAAGAACTGAAAAATCAAGGGCAATGGGAACCAATGTGACTGTCTAGCCTTGGCAGATGACCGAGCCATACTCGCATAAAATGAAACAAAGGCAACCAAACATATATAAGTCCCCAAGGAATGTACAGAGAAAGTCGGCCTACAAATTTCCTTCCTAAAAAACGCATTTTTCTGCTCAAAATTAAATGTACAAAGGAATACAAAATACGGAAGGATAAACAGGTCACACACTTCAAATACCTGGGCGAGATCCTCGAACCCAGAGAAGATAGCACAGAAGATGAAGAGGGCATTCGGCAAGACACACAATATCTACAAAAAGAAACGCATATCCACATACACAAAAATAAGACATTACAACACAGTAATCAACCCAGAGGTATTATACGCAAGCGAGATATAGAAAACATACTAAAAGAAGAACGCAAAATCATGAGAAAAATTCTCGGCCTAAAAACTAACAGAGGAAGGATTCAGACTACATTCCAGGAAGACTACAGATATAATGTTCAACGTAGCGGCGGACATAAGAAAAATAATATTGAAATTCTATGGACATATCAGTAGACTGCCACCGACAAGACTCACTAACAGAATTCTTACATACATACAAGGGGTCAGGTCAACGATACTATGTCAGGTCAATAATATATATATATATATATATATATATATATATATATATATATATATATATATATATATATATATATATATATATATATATATATATATATATATATATATATATATATATAGTTATTTTAGTAGTTTTAGTAATTTTCAATTCTTATATTGGAACCTTCATTGTGAAACACTAAACTTGACGAGATTTACCACTAAACACCAAATCACTTTTTAAGCTTCACGACGATGTATATATATATATATATATATATATATATATATATATATATATATATATATATATATACTATCACACAAGTCATAACTGATCTGGGGAAGGCACAAACAGATCCAACAGAGATTGAGGACAGAACAACGTACAGAAACAAGATACGAGGGGTGTATGATAAGTTCCTGACCTAGATCAGAAACGGCGCTGCTGGTATTTAAAAAGCGATATTTTCGTAAATATATCCTTTCACAACAATATTGTCAAAGTGTCAAATCGATGGGTGGTTTAGTTTGTGAATGGCAGCCATTTAAATAGAACAACTTTTGTGATTTTACAACAATGGAAAAAATTGAATATCGAGCAGTGATAAAATACTTGTTTTTGAAAAAGAAATGAGATGAGATTAAAACGGAGCTCAGCGAGGTTTATGGGGACTCAGCACCCTCGTTATCAACTATAAAATGTTAGACAGGTGAATTCATACGTGGTCATACAAGCATTTCTGATGAAGATCGTCAGGTCATCCAAAGGAGGTTAACACTTCAGAAATTATTGAAAAAATCCACGATATCATGATAAACAATCAGAGAGTGAAAGTGCGTGAGATTGCAGAGATTGTGAGCATCTCAATTGAACGGGTGCAGAATATTTTAACAACTCATTTGGAGATGAAAAAGCGTTCCGCAAGATGGGTGCTGCGCCGCGCATGTTCACAATTGCCAATAAATACACACGTGTGTCAACTTTAACACTGCACACTGCACACTCGCGACCAAAGAACAGTCACGTACAGTAAACGAACACATATTTTGAAGAATTGGAGCAATCGTATTTCTTAAAAAGGATGAAAGGATGATTTAAAAAGATAGAAAAGCATTAGACTACGTGTATCGAATTGGAACGTGATTATGTTGAAAAATAAAATAAATTTTACGTATTTTACATAAAGGTTACATATGCTTTTTCTTGTCCAGGCCAGGTACTTATTATACAACCATAGATAATATACAATACATAGGGGGAACGTCGCATCAAAGAGTGAATTTTCAGGCAGATTGGATACAAGGGGCATGGAGAAGAGAATGAGAATCCACGAAGAAAGGATGAGAGAGATGTGGAAGATCAGAAGGAATACTCAAAAATAAGTCAGAATTCTTAGCGTGATCCATCTCAGGTTGCGTTTGCAACCGCTGGCAAACGCCGGCAACCTGGTTGGCGTCTGTTTATCCAGAGGGTGCGCCTATTCACCACGCTCCAGGAACTCACAATCCCTGGTTCTAAACTCCCAGTGGAAACACTGGACGCATAAGCTTACAAGCAACCACGACTCGTTCAAGTAATAACAATGCTACCCCAGATGGTAACCGATCCACCCAATCTCAAAAAAAGTCGGAGCACCTTGAACATCAATACACTAATCCAACCAGAAAAACTTAATAACCTAACTTCAGAACTTAACATACAAAAGATACTTGTGCTTGCCCTACAAGAAACTCGCATCATGGATGAGGACACTGTGGACTACGGGAACTATCGCATATTTAAAAGCAGGATAGGCAAACGAGTCGCCAGGGGCGCTCCGCATCTGGGTATGACTTTTGTGGTACACAAAGGGATAGTTAACTATAGTTAACTGTAATAAGAAAATCACCCCCATAAACAATAGACTAATGACAATGCGCATACAGTGCACCAAATAAAAATTCGACATGATCTAATAAAAAATATACCACCCCACAAACGGGGACAACAAGAAAGACCGCAAGTCTACAGAGAAATTATGGGCAACACAAGAGGAGGTAATGGCAAAGGTCCCAAAAAATGACATCAAAATTTTACTGGTCAACTTTAACGCACAAATCGGTAGAGAAAAAAATCTATCATAAAACCGTACCCAAATTCCACGGTCACAAATTCACCAACAAGAACGGCACAAGACTTATCGAAGTATGCCAAGAGAATAACCTGAAGATAATTTTAACATCCCTCAGAAAATCTCCCCGAAAACAAAAGACATGGAGATCGCCTATACAACAGATTGGTGAATTCCAGATAGACCACGTGTCGATCTCATACCCAGAACAAAGAGAGATGATGTCCAAGTCCGTAGGAGCGCGAACATCGATTCAGACCACTATCTAACATGAATCAAAGTCAAATTCACCCCAAGTAGAATTTATCAGAAGAAGGCACACCTACCGAAATTCGACACAAAAAAGATCAAGGAATCCAACATAACAAAGGAATGGGAAAAATTTGAAAGATTCCACAAAAAAAATATACAAAAAGCATAAGAACTGATCCCATTGAAAAAGAACACAAAACACTCTTGTTGGGACTTGGAATGCAAAGTGCATTGCAGTGACGCAAACGAGCAATTTAGAAGTACAACACTAAAAAATCCGCAGAAAGTCAACAGCTTTTTGATGAGACTAGAAAACAAACCGCAAAGAATATCAGGCAAACTAAAAGAAAGTACATGAAGGAATAACTAGACTCTATAGAGGAGAATTTCCGCAGTTATAACACGAGAGACTTTTATAGGACTTTCGCAAGAGAAATCCGTGGATACACATCACAAAATCTTTGCTTCAGAAAGAGGAATGGGAGATTAGCGCTAACCAATCAGGAATATTGTCAAGAGCTGGCATACTATTTCTCTAATCTTTTCAATTGCCCCGAACGCGATACAAAATTCCCCAAGAAAAATTGTATCTATACCCACTCAGAATCACCACTACCAACACAGGAAGAGATCCACAGACACATACACAAGCTGAATAATAACAGGACATCCGGTGAAGATGGTATCATCGCGAAACTATTGAAAAACCTCGGACTAAACTCACTGCAGAATGAATGGAAATGTGCTCTTATCCACGCGCTGCACAAGAAAGGAGACAGAACAGATGTGAACAACTTCAGACGAATCTCTTTACTACAAGCCACCTACAAAATCCTCTCAGCATGCCTTCTCCAGAAACAAGAACAACTAGAACAACACTAAATTGGCGAGTATTGGAATTGGCTGGTCGTTCATGCACTGAAAAATATTTAACTTAAAAACAATACATACAATACTGAAATACACAAAGTCATCAGAAACCAATTATCTGCACGTTCATGGATTTCAAGAAGGCATACGACTGCATTGACCGAAAATCTTTGTTCAACATCCTAGAAGAATAAGAGCTCGACACTAAAATACTACGCTTGATCAAGCAGACACTGACCGACACATCCTCTAAATTAAATTTATGGGAGAAATTTCCGAACCCTTCCTGATTAAAATCGGAGTACGCCAAGGAGATGGGTTATCCCCACTGCTCTTCAACCTGGTCCTGGACAAAGTCATAAAGGAATGAGAAAAAAAACTAAAAAATCAAGGACACTAGAAAGCCGTACGACGCGAACGACCCAAAAAACAACATAAACCTCATGCCTAGCCATACTCGCAGACAATGAAACAAGGGCAACCAAATGGACAGAAGTCCTCAAGGAATGTGCAGAGAAAACTGCGGCCAAAAATCCCTTTTCAAAAAACAGAATTCTTCTGCTTAAAATTAGATATCCAAAATTTAAACAAAAAATACGACAATATAAATAGGGTCACACACTTCAAATATCTGGTCGAGATCCTCGAACCGACAGGAGCAGAAAAGATAGCACAGAAGACTCGATTACAGAAGATGAAGCGGGCATACGCCAAGACACACAATATCTACGATAAGAAATGCATATCCAAACACACAAAAATAAGACAATCACAACATAGTAATCAAACCAGAGGTACTATACGCAAGCAAGACACTTACACTCCACAAAAAAAGCGGCATAGAAAACATACTAAAAGAAGAACGCAGAGCTATGAGAAAAATTATCGGTCCAAAACTAACAGAGGAACGATACAGATGACATTCCAGGAAGATCATAGAGAGAATGTCCAACGTAGCGGCGGACATAAGAAAAAGATGGTTGAAATTCTATGAACATATCAGTAGACTCCCACCGACACACAATTAGCACAAGTCAGAATTGATCTGGGAGAGGCACAAATGGATTCGACAGAGATTGAGGACAAAAGCACGTACAGAAACAAGAACATATGTGGAATATCGCGTCAGAGAGCGAAGTTTCAGGGAGATCGAGACAAGGGAAGAGAAAGAGAATCCACGGGTAAAGGATGGGAGAGGTGGGGAAGATCAGAAGGAATACTCAAAAATGAGTCAGAATGCTTTGTTTGTTGTACCTAATAATAATAATGTGTAATATACATACGAGGTGTATAAAGAAAGAGAATGATTAATGAGACCGGTGGCATAGGCTCCGATTATTTAGACTCCCTAGAATCACTTGTTGGTCCGTAGCAATACATTTCGTGAAGTGGATTTTTCTAGCGCGTTCTGAAAATAAGTTACAACAATTTCGAGTAACGATACTCTATCATATTTTGTTTCAGACTTAGGCATATACTTTGGGTATAGTTATGTAATATAGTTTTTTCGAAATCCAAATTTTTGTTGCATAGACCTTTTTATGTATAAAATAAAACAGCATCCAGTGGGGATGTAACATTTTTACACGTCAAAGTTTTCGAAGAGCCAGCATGAATATATCACCCGATCTTTTTTGTATACGACATAATTTGTATGGTCATAGTTATAATTCAGATGAACAAATTGATATAAGATTATTATATTGTCAATGTTAAATGTCAATATGAGAAAGAAACATTATTTTTTGAATGATACAATTTATCTCTGTCCCACTGTCTTGCTGTTGTTGTCGTTGCTGTCGTTGCTGTTTACAACACATTAATCGTTATATACCAATGTTCATTAATATTTAAATATAAACTGAATATTAATAGTACGAACGAAAATATTGTATTTATTCGTACAATGTAAAAACATTGTTTTCTTAACGTGTACTGTGGATGTTTGAAGTACAAAAATAAACGAAAATAAGTTATAACCCACATTTAGAATGTTAAAAAACTGTGATTTTTATTATAAATTGTTTCTAAATTCATTACCTGGTTTTGTTACATCAAGGAATAACATCAGGGTAACGGATAATCGGGAAAGTGGTGGTTTTTAATTATGAAGGAGTAACTCTTTCAAACAAATTTTCAACATTTTTTGGCATCTATCCAGTGTATATCACAGTGTATATCACAGTGTATATCACAGTGTATATCACAGTGTATATCACAGTGTATATCACAGTGTATATCACAGTGTATATCACAGTGTATATAACAGTGTATATCACAGTGTATAGCACAGTGCATATCACAGTGTATATCACAGTGTATATCACAGTGTATATCACAGTGTATATCATAGTGTATATCACAGTGTATATCACAGTGTATATCACAGTGTATATTACAGTGTATAAGCGAAAGTACTTTTGTAAATTTAACCAACGATTCTACATATCATTTTAAAGAAAAAAGTTCCCTACACCAATGCTTGAAGACCTAATGGTTCCGAAGAAAAAAATTGCAAATTTGTTAAATTACCAATCAAAAAGCCACTATAACAATTTACATTTTAAGCAAATATATGTAAAAGCATGTTAGGCAAATGTTAAATAGTTAGTACTTAATGAATAAACTCCAAATGAACTAATAAGCATTGTTGAAACATTGTTTTCATTAAGGTTCAAGTCATACATCGCGAACCATTCTATATGCGAATATTAGGATATGCTTCTTATATACGGAGAAGTTCTCCAAATTTTCGAAGAGGCAGTCGTATTTTCGGATAACGATACCCAAAGACACCCCTTCCAGCTCGGAAACCAAGCTTACAAGCTCCTTAAAGATTTTTGGATATTGGGAGTACCAAAACGGTTCCAAAAATTCAAGAATGTAGGCGGCATAGAGAAATCGGCTCTAACGTCGACACAGATTGCACAGATTTTTATATCTTGTTAAAGAGGATTCTATCACAATTGCTCGAGTTTTCCTTTGGATTGTAGGTAGAATATTAAAAAAGCAATTTTTCCCTTATCAAGTAGAAAAGGTACAAACACTCTTACCCGGTGATTTTTTGTCTATTTTATCAACCATGAAAGCTTTTTTTACGAGAAATGGGATTTGGAATTTTCATAATTTTCACAGCTAGACAGATGAAAATCGACAAACAGTTACTGAAAAAAATGCCAATAAGAATTCTCTTTTAATTTATGAACTGGAATAGTGGGAGATCAGCTTATAGGTCATTTATTTTACCCCAAAAGGTTAAAGGGGCAGGAATATTACATTTAAAAAAAAATGATTTGCCAATTATTGTTTTGACCACAAGCAAACCTGCCAAATATGGATTGAAGGTATTTGCACTAGTGGATTGCAGGATAATGTACCCAATAAATTTAGAAGTTTATCGTGGAAAACAAAAACCAGACCGTATTTAGTCAGCAACGAATCAAAATATGTCGTCCTCCATCTAGCCAAACCAATTTATGGATCTAACAGAAATCTAACGGCGGACAATTAGTTTTTCAGATTCTATAGACATATCTACTGGCGAAAAAAGAAAACCTGATATGGTCACTTTTTATAATCATTCTAAAGTTGGAGTTGATGTAGTTGTACTAACTTTGTGGTAATTATTCCATTACCAGGAATACAAGGAGGTGGCCTGCTGCAGTATTCTTTGGCCTTTTAAATTTGTCAGGAATAAATGCACATCGCATATTCTCGGCGAATAATTATTATAAAAAAATTAAAAGAGACGAATTTATCGAATCTTTTTCTTGGGATCTGATTAGACCTCAAATATTAAGACGCATGCAAATTCCTCAGGTGCCAGTCGAATTCAGGAGAAGAGGTGCACTATTACTCAAGATATATACCAAAATGTGATCAACAAAAAAACAGACCATGCGGTTCATAAAACGACAAGAAGATCCTGCTCTAAGTGCCAGAATTGGGTATGCACTGATCACTGTGTTGATGTTTGTGACGTATATATTTAGTAGTCTAGTTTCTATTAATTTTATTATTTATGTATTTATATTATTTATCTACCAAATATTCTTTATAAAAAACATTGTAAATACAGTCTAATTTTTTACACATTTTAAGCAACATTTGGTAATATTAAAACCACTATTAGTGTATAATTATATTTTTTAACCTATATTATATTAATAATACAAATTACAGTTATAGAAACAACAAAAAGGGTTTAAAATTAGCATACTTAGTGCATGACAATTGTCATCCAAGCGACCTCCCATGTATCTTAGTTACACGCGACTACTGGAGGGTTAATTAAAAAAATTAAACAAAATAAAAAAGCTTACACGTTTATTATTAATTATGAGTATTACAATCACAGTAGACTGATTTTTATAGAAAAGTCTTTTACTTAATCTACACAATTTTTAATTAAACTTTGGAAAACTTGGACATAACAAATTTTACTTAGTTAAATAATTTTTTAAACTATCAAAACAAAGGAAAAACAGTACCAATCAGCTGTTACAAACAGTCTTGCTGCATTGAAGGCACACATGTTTCATACAAGTGTCATATTTGTATGCAGTCTTGCGTTTTAGTCTTGAGTGACTTGAGATATGACAAAATTTTCTAAATTGATTACCCTTGACTTCAAGATCTTCTCTTGAATTTTCTGGTGCATCTGGTCCAAGGACTATTTTTATCGGCGAGCGCAATTTTCGTGGCATACGTGGTATCATTAGTAATCATTAGATCATAGTCCTTGTTATAAATAAGAATTTGTATAATCTATCAGGCAATAAAGTGATTGGACTTGAATAGAGCTGAATAAAGAAGAACTAACAGGAAAACATTTAGTTCAATCTCGTTTGTATCATGCAATTCTGCATGAAGTTTCCTTATATTTTTTCAACTTCACGTTAATACAAGTAAGAATCTCCTGAATTATCGAATTATCAAAAAACATACCGCACATGTTGTAAAGATCTTTCGGATTAGCATCAGAGAGATTTGAAGATGATAGTGCTGACACTGTCACAATGTTGTGTCGACGGCACGCCACTAGTGTTGATTCCATTTGAATCGCTTCTTGCCGAAATAACATCGCGATCGAATGGTTTCGTTGGGCTCGATTTCTTGCTGCTCGGGCGTCATATCTTTCTGATGCTTCCTGTAGGAAGTCTGTATTATATTTACTCCCCATTACACTAAAATTCGGGCCTATAACTTCAGAATCTCTCTTCATCTTCTAACCATTCCACCACAATTCATTAATGCTGGCTAGTATGAGACCGTGTTTCAAATCTTCTAGTGACAGGATCACTATTATTATAATTTGACGTTGCAAACTGCATGACTGCATGACTGCATGACGTTGCATGACTGAAGAGTGTGCATACGAGTGGTCTGGTATACTATTCGCGATTATATAACAGCTATAACTTGTCGTAAACGCGCGCCATCAGTGTCACACTCCATGAGCGCTGGTGGGTGACTGCGGTGGATATAAAAAAGTTATAACGGTCGAAGAAACCAAAACAAACTAAATTTATAAATTTACAAACTAAATATAAAAGACGTCAATCAAACAAAGATCTGAATTCCATTCGATACGAAAATAGGTATCTAACGACAATGCGACGTTCTCAGTTTTGGATACACATGTTAAGAAAACTTTTTCTTGAAAATGATATAAAGAATTATTAGTTGAATTTACTAGGCCATTTAAAGTTTTTCTTAATTATTTCGTACAATGTTTAATGGCTCAATGATTTTTCAAAATATAGATGATATCTCTTGTTAGGAATTATGTAATATTTTACGAAACTCAAAATTCTCATTATTTTCAAATTCGTTTTCGAATATTTGAATATTCATTCAATTCTTATTACCAAATAGAATTATAGTTTTTGGCTTTGTAAAACTGTGCTTATTATGATTTGGTTCTGACCGTAATTAACATCTGATTCACTGATAGGTATTCCAAGTACGAGCTCTTGTTCGTTGTAGTATATTGTATTTCCGTTTCCATTACTATTTTCTGGAGGTGTATCAAATATATCAAAAAAAAGTCCGTAACATTTCCCTAACATTCTGTGTAAATACTTAAACTTGAAAAGTCAAAAATTACACCCCTCAAGTTAAAAATATTCTAGAAATTGAACTGGCATGGCCTTAAAACCTATAAAACTTTTTGGTTATTTAATATTAGTTATTGCTAAATTAAATATGTTCGTTAACTATTTCTTGACAATGAGGTGACTGTCACCTTAATATCATAATACTTACTGCACATAGTAGCAATTAAAAATTTAACATTTAATTTAAATGTAATTTCATTCAAATGAATTGAAAATGTTGGATTTAAATTCAGATCGCACAACCTTACAACCTTTGGGATCAAAGCTTTTAATAAAGTTATGAAAAATTGACTTCAATTCCCATATAAGCGACCCACCCAATTGAACCCATAGATAAAGGTCGGCTAGAGACCTCCAAAATATAAAAAGCGCCCATCTTAGGGTTTGAATCTCATTAGAAACTAGTAGGAGCCTCCGGGCTAACTAAAAAACCTGGCTGAGGAAATCGAAGTCGAAGTGATCCCATAGACCTGATTAAAGAGAAAAGAGCAATAACAAAAAAAAATAGTAACCAGAAAAGTACACAATCGGCAAAACTGCCCTTATAAAAATAACATTAACAATAACACAGAAGCTCAGATGTGAAGGAGGCTTCGATTGAATCATATGTGTATTTAACCAACTTCGCAGCCTATGCAGGGTATTTTTAAAGTTGAGTCATTTATTTTAACAGGTTGTCGAATTCGTAAAAATAAGTAATTTTACCAATAATTATTTATATAAAAGTTGGAAAATAAAGAAGCTATTAACAGTTACAAAATTTGAAAACAGACCTGAATTTTTGATATTCTCGTTCACTGCGTTGTAAACATATAAAATATTTATTTACTGGTGATACTGCATATGACTATTTTTTTGTATTCTTGTTCGATGGGAGAGTAATAAAACTAACTAACTAACTTGTAAAATGGGTAAATCAAATTAATAGTTTAAGTCGAACAAATGAAAACGTTGCTAATAAGTTTACTTTGAGGGACGAACGTAAAATAAAACCAGGATGTAAGTCAAAAAAATGTACAGCCGGTCAAGTAAAAAAGTGATGAAATTTCGGAGAGAACAAGAAAAAATCTTTGATTAATTCTGAAGTGATTTAAATTTGGAAATATGAAAAAAAATCTCTCATAAACAAAAAACGAGTTCTCGAAAAAATGATTCTAGTGAATTGCAACGAAGTTTAATTTTGTAATAATACCTTGTAATATATCATCAAAGAGTATTAGTATGTAAAAAGATGTTCCTTAGTACTCTAGGACTGGATAAAACGAAAGTTTTAAGTTGGGAAAAAAAACAATGATACTGACGTATTAAAAAATATAGGGGAGCAGTCATGGGGACTGCCGAAAGAAGTGAAAACTTGAAACTTTGGAATAACTGCGATTTTTTTGTTTATTTTCTTCCTGAAGTTATTACGATATAAATATTGGAAATATTCGAAAATAAATGCTTTGTTTTTAATAAATAATAAATAATAAAAATATTAGCATATTAAGTACTCACTCTTGTACTGCATAGTGATTCTACAATTAAACAATTAGAATAATGATTATCTAAAGCACAATTTAATTTAAAACACATTTAAAACACAATTGGCGTCGCCAGTCTGGTGCAACACGTCACTAGCATGTCGGTGACGCGAACCCGTAAGTTTTGCCCCTACCGAAAATCGCTCAACGCGGCTAAAAAGTTTTCACTTCAAAAAACACAACCAAAGAATACAAGAAATAATTCAAGAATAATCAAAGTAAAACAATCACATGTTGAAGACTTTTTAAACGAATGTCATAAAAATAAATCACGTTAGTGTAGAAAAGCTACTTCGTATATCATTCATATATAGAGCGTTCATATATAGCAGCATATCAGCTGATGATGGCTTAAAGTCAGAAATCGGTCCTGGGAGACACTTGCTGGCGCTTTGGATGGCGGATGGCTGAACGACGAAGCACCAACGTGGAGTGCGGGTGTATTTTCTTTGTTTTTAATATCTTTCTCCACGAGCCCACTTCATCATTATATTTGAACACACAAATATATATATATATATATATATATATATATATATATATATATATATATATATATATATTTATATATATAAATATATATATAAATATATATATAATATATAATATATATATATATATATATATATATATATATATATATATATATATATATATATATATATATATATATATATATATATATATATATATAGAATATATATCTCTGTAATGTATTTGCATAGATTTAACACGTTTTACACATTTATATTAAATAAATATTAAATTGTAAAAATATGTCGTCTCGTTTTTTACCACCACCGACTCCCTGTAACAAAAAAATCTATGTGTTACAGTAATTAGCTTATTATTTTCGAATATAGGACTACAAAGTATTTTTTTTTATATATATTTTTATAATTTATATATATATATATATATATATATATATATATATATATATATATATATATAGATATATATATATAGATATATATATATATATATATATATATATATATATAGATATATATATATATATATATATATATATATATATATATATATATATATATATATATATATATATATATATATATATATATATATATATATACCTATTTTCGTCAATGTTACCATATAAAAGTAAAAATTTGTCGACCTGTGTAATTTTTATCTAAATTTATGAGAAAATTTATTATTTTTAAGAATAAGAAAAATATCTTTAAGAATCAATGATATTTTTTGTTATCAAAGGTTTTTTGTATCTCCTGAAAAGTAGTGATTGCGTTAGAGTACCCCCGAACATCAATTTCAGTTGTTGTTCGCAAGAATTCGATATATATATATATATATATATATATATATATATATATATATATATATATATATATATATATATATATATATATATTTGGGAATACAAAAATGTATTGCTGTGTACACTGATTAGCCAAGGGGTAGATAAAGCTTATGTAAACCTATTAGGATCGATATATGATGGAGCTACAGCCACAATTCACCTTGATGATCTTGAAGTGGGAATTAATGTAGAACGAGGTGTACGGCAGGGTGACGCAATATCACCTATTCTTTTCTCGGCTGGCCTTGAAGAAGTATTCCGTAAACTGGATTGGGAACAGGATGGTGTAAAGAACAATGGTGCAAACTTAAACCATCTTAGATTTGCAGATGATATCGTTCTCCTTTCACAAGACCCAGAGGAGCTGCAAAGACGCATACAAGAACTGTAAAGTGCTGGCGAACCATTTGACTTAAAAATAAGTCAAAACAAGAGTCAGGTTATGTTCAATAACTTCGCTCAGGACAGAAGATTTTCAGTTTTAGGAAGGGATTTGGAGATTGTGGACAGCTTTATATATCTTGGGCAGAGGATTTCAATGAAGCGGAATACTGCCCGGGAGGTGGAACGGCGTGTTAAATTTGGCTGGCAGGCTCAACATCGTGTTTAAGAGCTAACTCTCATTTTGCCTAAAGAAAAGTCTTCGATCAGTGCGTTTTACCCGTTAGGACATACAGAAGTGAAACCTGGACGAGCTATAGCGAGGCGATGGGATGACAGATGGACCAAGGCAATCCTGGAGTGGATACCACTTGATCACAAACGTCCGCGAAGAAGACCGAAAGCACGATGGATTGATGACATCGTTAAGTATATTGGACCAGAGTGGCAGAGGAAAGCCCAAGACCGTGAAAGTTGGAAACATGCTGAAGATGTCTTCATCCTACCGTTAATCGACACGGGCTGATGATATATATATATATATATATATATATATATATATATATATATATATATATATATATATATATATATATATATATACCATATTTTTTTTCATAATATATGTATGCTCTTAGAATGCATATTTTAATTATGGTTTTCACTCTGAAAGCATTTACCATTTTAAGTCCATGATGACCATCTAAACAAATAGGGTTTCATAGCAATTGACAAAAATGAGGATTGATTTTTAACCTTATAACAAAATTCTTAAATTTATGATAAAGAAATATATGATTATTAATTTATCTTCATTTCTAGTACATAACGTGTAAATAGAATAGTCATAACAATCATAGTCGTCCAAGTCTCAATTACAATCTCAATTTCCAACAATTATGGAAAACTAATTGAACGGTATTGTCTCAAATAGCTAGGATATCATTCAAATCATAATTTGAGTATATCATTGAAACTAAAATGTTGATTCTCAAATTTCCCGATAAGATTTTATAGTTTCGGCCAGAACTTATAACTGGCACGTTACATCACCATAATTTTCTAACAAAAGTAACAATTATTTATTTATATTTCATGTCCCAAAAAGTCATTCTTCATCATATTTTGTTCAAATATAATTATTTACGATTGATTATATAAGAATCGTTGAATATTGGTGTTGAATAGTTGAATAGGAATAGTTTAGTTCATTTTTAGGCCATGTCGGTGTTATTAGATTTTGTCAATACACAAAAAATACAGATATTTTCATGATATAAGGAAAATAGAAACAAAAGGTTGAAATATTTGCATTTTCATAGAAGTTCATAAAATACACAAACTGGGATAAGATTATATTTTTACTTTTAAATGATACAGTAATTTTGCATTAGACCATATATAAATTAATCTACACTTTTGATGGAAGTTCTTTAAAAATTACTGCCTCTCTTGGTTTCAAAGGTTGACTTGCATTAAAGGAATCCCTGAAATAAAATTAAAGAGAAATATGTGATTTGCGCTGATTGATTTGAACATATCTTTACCCTAGATTATAGTCACTATTACCGCTCTTGATAACAACATTACCAGCAATAAAGAAATTATCATAGTATTGATAATCGCTGTCCTTTATGTTAAACAAATACGTATAAGTAACAGAGTTACTTATTAAAATTCTTATGTATATAAACAATGATTCAAACTCTGTTGATGTTCCAATAGCATAACCTCTTTCATTTTTGAAATCTGATCTCAAATTCAACAGTTGCTTGTAAATGTTATAATGACTATTTAATTCAGGTATTTGGACTGCCAAATTGGTTTTTAAATAATCTTGACTAACTGGCAGCCAAGGTTTAGCACCATCATTAAATCCTACAATCAATAATCTTCAAATATGTTTTGAATTTGATTAAGCCAACGATTATTTTGAACCTGCATTTACTGTTGTGTTCCATTGAATTGGAGTTCGTTCAAAATCTCTACTAGTTTCATTAAATGTGGAACAGTTTTTAATGGCTTGAGGATCATATCCTTCTTCGCAAGTTACTTGACCTAAAAATGAACATTTACTCAATTAATATGGGTTTCTTCGAATATGTTTCGAAAAAATGACTACCATTTTCTTGTCCGATTTCTTCCCCATTATATGTCACTTGTATTCCTGGTAATATCGCAACAAGCATATTTAATGCATCAATATTTTCAGGCCCCAGTCTAGTCGATACTCGAGTTTGGTCATGATTTCCCAACTAAAAAATTATACTGCCATGTGTTTTGAAAGGAAATTTTGTGTTAAGTGATAATAGGTATATTTTTGAAAATCTGGAAATTCGACACCCGAGGCTCTATCTTTAGATACTGTAATAACCATGCTATTAATCGCAGTCACAAATCTAACAATTGTTAATTGTTTGATGTGTGAACGTTGTATTCTCGCTATATCTCTTCGTTAATTTATTAAAACAAAGTTTTACTGAGCGGTGGGGTAAAAAATTATGTTAGCTAACTCTGGGCAAGTTATTTCAAAAGATGGCCCATTTGGTCAAGATTTTTTTCAAAATGGTACTGTTGTAGAGAGAGAGAGAGAGAGAGAGAGAGAGAGAGAGAGAGAGAGTGGAATTTCATGTACGTCAGTTAATGTACCCATTTTTGTGGAAAGTTGCCTAATCCGTAAATAAAATATATTTGAAATAGTTAGGTTCTTCTCTATTTTTATTGTTCAGTTGTTTTTTATATGACACGGATAAAATTTATATTTCCTAGTTATTCAGTTCGCTTTGGATTTCTCACCTACCTCGTTTCTATCTGCCTGCATGAAATATGCGGATTTTTAATAATAGCTCGAAGAACTAAATTTTCGTTTTATTTACTCATAACTCTTTTTTGCATTT